>JAOVVB010108789.1:0-12835 GCA_028570985.1 Heterobranchus longifilis | reverse complement strand
ACCCCCCCCCCCCCCACACACACACACAAACAATGGACGGCTCCCAACGTCCCAATAAAGCTGCTCAGCTTAACTGTCTGATAAGAGGGTTCCTTTGGACTGTACCCCTTTCAGTCCACCAAATACTGGGTGGCTCCCCAGGTCCGTAGTGAGACTTATATTCACTTCACCATGAGTTCTAGGGGCCCGTCAATACTATGGAGCGGGGAAGGAAGATGGGAGTCCTTGGCAGTCCAGGTTCTATATAAAGAACCTGGTGATCTTCCGATTTGTCTCAACTGCAGCCTTTCTTTTTGCACCATCCACTGGGCGGTTGTTATGGAGGGATAAGGAGAACAGCCTGCCCCTGGTGTGGATGGATTCTGGTGGCAATTTGCGCAACTGAAAGCTTTTGAAAGATCCATAATCTACTAATGATGGAAGTCTCTTTGCGAGGTAAACAACACAAAACTCTCTTATCTCGTTTAGACGAGGCTATCGCTTTTGCAGGTATTTCCTTCTCTTTTGTGGGTCTTTTCACTTTTTTCTTTCAGTTTCTTTTTGGTCATAGTGGGCTTATGTAGGCATACGGCCAGGTGTCCCACAGTTCTCCTGATTACCCCCACAGCGGCATTACCTAGCGACCGAGTGTGATGGTGGACATAGATCCACCTGTTCAGAGCTTCACGGCATAGCTGCCTGCAGATCTGCTCGTTCAGAACTGTGTCATGCAGTTTCCTGCAGATCTGCCCCTTGTGAGACCCGCAGCGTTATAAAACTGTCCAATGAGATGGGAATCTTTCCAATCTGGCAACACTGCACATGCATGTGTAATATATAAAATAAATATTAATTAATTAATTAAAACAGTTTACCTCTTTAACTGGTACATTTGCTGGCAACAGGTGGATGTGCAGTTTATTAATCCTGTGGTCTGTAATTTTTTTGTAGAACAGTAGAACTTGGGCTTTGATAGGAGATCCACTACAACGCAGTGTTAAACCGAAGCAGGAGAGATTCTGAATTTTTATAATCACGTGTGTGTTTGTTACCGTTAGCGGCTGAATGATCTCCACATTACCACCAGTCACATGTGCCACAGTCAGTTTAACCTTGTCTTTACCTGTAACATATAAACAGTCAGAATAAAGCATTTAAGATCATTTAAAAAAACAAATAATCTTAAAACTGTGGAGTAAATCATCTATATCTCCTTCAAGAAAAACTATATGCCATTTGTATCAATAAAATAAATATTATAAGTTAGTCAGTGCAGGCTTTGGGTGTGAAGTAAAATTACTAGATAATGCAGCATGCACTACAGTAAATGCTAACTGTAAAAAAAAAAAAAAGGCAATACTGTATGTTGGGAAACAAATTTGAGATGGTAACGATTCATTTCAATGAACCTTTTGACTATTTCATTCAAACAGATTTAACAGTTTAAAAAAACAGTTTTATTAAATTGCATAGACTATAATATATAATCTTAAATTTATTCATGTTATTGAAATGTCAACTCACAGGTCTCACAATGTGGAAAGTGCAGGTGACGGATTGAACCTTCAATGCATTCAATACTGTACAGAGGTCCTGCAGGCTCCTTTTGGCCTAATCCATCTAACACACTGTCATCCCAGGGCACTATTCTGTACAGGACCTCCCCTTTACCTTCCATATCAAACACAAGGTTTGTAAATTTGCATATAAACTGACCAGTGTGAGGGCAGAGAAACCTGAAAGAGAAAGAGAATAAGCTAGACAAGGAGCATGTGCTGTTATGATTTCTTCAGAAATCAAGAGTGAAATGCAGGAGAATCAGATCACTATGAAGCAGGTTAAAATTATACACACACCCCTTACTGTATAAAAACTTGTGAAAAAGTCAATAATGCGTAGGCTTTCCCCCTTTCTTTCCAGCTTCTTGTTTATAGAACAATGTATAAGACCCTAATATCCAAGACTTAGATCAGCTTGTCTTGGGCTACTATAATAAAAAAAAGCATGTATGTTACCTGTATTCATCCATGTTTCTATCCTCAACACCATTTTCAACCAATTCAGGAGTAAATAGTTCAGTCTTTGCTGAGGTCTGTTAAACGAAGTAAGAAAAAATAGGTGTACAGATTCATTGCAACACACTGGACTGTATTATTGAAGTGTCTTGTAGACATTTTAATGAAATTTTTTGGTAATTTTTTTTTTATTCTGTTCTTAGAATGAATATTTACTTTGTGATATTGAAAATATTTACACATACTTTTAGTAATCTCAGTATTACTTTGCTTTTTTTTTCTATTGATAACTGAGATCCACTGTAAGGGCTTTAAAAATGCAACCAAATGTAACATTTGAAGGTAATTGTTACATTTGGTCTTAACCATCAACATTAGGACACTTACATGTCCAGGGTCATGGTGTAGGGTATGTGTGAAGCCAGTTCCTTTCTCAGTCCCACTGTGTTCACCAAAATTCTCTGTGTGCGGAGGAAAAAAACATCCATATAAATACATATGTTTGTTTTTGTTTTTTTTAAAGGGAGCTCTACATTTTACACTAAAAATGACCATTAACGTTAAATCTATCTGGGATCTGGGTTCCCCTTGTGCCACTATAGCGCTGGCCCCTTGTGTTGTGGTGTAGGGTACAATGATTTTGGCAGTGGATTTTTAGGTATTGTGGACTCATTCGCCTGGAACTTTCCAAAGGGGAAGGGGGGAAAACAGATTGGGATCTGGGACATTTGGAGGCCAGGTCAGCAGTCTTGGGCTCTTTGCCTTCTGGACCCAGTGAGTGCTGAGCTGAGGTCCACTGTGTGTTCTGGTGCTTTTCTATCATGCCTGGCATCGACTTTTAAACAGCAATTTGTGCTGCATTGGCTTTTCTGTGGAATGGAACAGGATAGGCTGGCCTTTTGTTTCCGCAGGCATGGGTGAGCCTTGGGTACCCATGACCCTGTCACCAGTTTACTAGTATAAAACTTATGGACTAAATTCAGGGTCAACCATTTTTACAGTGCCCCCAAAGCAGACAGGGTTAAAGGCCTTTCTCAATGGTCCAACAGCAGCAACCTTGCAGAGCTGGGGCTCAACCACCAACCTTCTAATCAGTAACTTTGTCATTAATTTTCTGTTTGTCATTTGTGATGACAAACAGAAAATAGTTCAATCTACCTACCTCCACTGTCACTCAGGGCTTCCCCAAGAGTTAAGGCATGGACCCTTGCTATTAATTATCTGTCCACTACATAAGTCAAAACAACCTTATTTAAATGTAAAAAATTTAACCATTGATGTAACTCATGTGTTTAATCATTGCATTAGTGACCTTAGACATACTGTAATAGACAACCTATAAGCAATTGCACATGCAAGCAATTGGCAGTGCACATTAACTAAATCTTCTCAGTTTTTTTTGGACTCTACTTTTAAATATACTTTTCTTAGTTCTGTACCTTGAGCTGCTGACTTTCAGTGTACAAATA
Source organism: Heterobranchus longifilis (assembly GCA_028570985.1). Taxonomy (NCBI): domain Eukaryota; kingdom Metazoa; phylum Chordata; class Actinopteri; order Siluriformes; family Clariidae; genus Heterobranchus; species Heterobranchus longifilis. Next base: position 9,372 of record JAOVVB010108789.1, on the reverse strand, counting down.
TATGCTAACCAGGCACTTCATTAGATACACCTGTTCAACTGCTCATTAACCCAAATATGTACTCAGGGAGTCAAATTCCACCAACTCAGTAAATTTAGGCATGTGGACATGATCAAGACAATCTGCAATATTCAAACCAAAAAAACAATGTGGTATGGTCTGATAAGTCTCAATTTCTGCTGTGACATTTGGATGATGGGATCAGAATTTGGCATCAAACAACATAAAAGCATGGATCCATCCTGCTTTCTATTTATGTTACAAACTAGTGGTGGTGGTGAAATGGTGTGGGGGATTTTCTTGTCAAACTTTTGGGCCTTATTGCCAAATAAGCATTGTTTAAATGCCACAGCCTATCTGAGTATAGTTAATGAGCTTGTCCATCCCTTTATGACCACAGGATAACATGCCATGTCAAAAAGCTAAAGTTATCTCAAACTAGATTCTTAAAAATGACAATGTGTTTACTGTAATCAAATGGCCTCCATAATCACCAGATCTCAATCCAATAGAGCCTGTTTGGGATGTGGTGGAACAGGAGATTTGCATTATGGATGTGTACAGTATGTCTAGCAACTTCATGATACGATCATGTCAATATGGATTAAAATCTCTAAAGAATGTTTCTAGCACCTTGTTGAATCTATGACATGAAGTTTTGAAAGTAAAAGTGGGTTCAACCCAGTATTAGTAAGGTGTAACTGTAAATCAGTTTTCATAAAAATCTCATGTGTGGCTTTAAACCCCACTTCCCAGAGTACAGCATGGCCTGCCATTAACTACAAATCATAGCCATCAAAAACTCTCGGGACTATTGATTTTATGCACCTGAACTCAATTACACACCCTCACAGTCACAAAACAAAAACACTTCCACAACAACATTCAAGTTGAAAAGTATGCTCTGTGTGTGTTTACCCAGCTGACACCAAGACTTATTTTTCTGATTGATATCATGGTTTTGATCCTATTTCTGTTTTGCTATTCCTGTCCTACCCTACAGTATTTATGCTGTTCATTGATCATCCGACCACTGTCTATTTAACAGTTCCAATATTTGCTTCACATGATTGATTTGTTTGCCAAAACAAAGACATTTAAAAGTGTTATGCTTATCTCAGAATTACATAAAGGTAAGTCATGTCTGAAATCATGTTTTTATCTATGTGCTTACTATTACATTTTGCACACATTTGTGTGCATGTTCATGTTTTGTATGCATGTTGTTGTGAAATAATTTGTTTAACAGTAAAATAATTAGATTAACTTAAGTATGTATTGTGATGGCACTGGTAGTTCTACCCACATGCATTGAGAGAAATGTTATTGCCCACTTGTCAGCATGGGGCTGAATGGGCAGTGTCAGTTCATCACCAGTACTGTAAAGAGGTGAGCTTTACATGGCCATGGGGCAGGGGCATACAACTGCCACTGTAGCCACTACTATTACTGTAGGCCTCAGCTTCCTCTTACTGCACCCGTCATGAACCAAAAACCAACCATGTAGAGCCTGACTAGCTGACTATGCCCTCCACATTCCCACAACAGCACTGGGGTCTTCCAGGAAGGAATATCTATAATACAGTCCCTTGTCCTACCTAAGGGCCCCCATCAGGGTGAGCACCTTCTGGCTACTCGTGTCTATGGGGTGTCCAGGCAGTCCCCATAGTGAAGGTCTGAGTCAACGACTACATGGTTGAATATCTAGTGGTGAATGGGGTAGTGTTTGACTCATCTGGTCCTTTTATTCTAAAATGTCTTACATTTCTCAAGCACTAGCAGCTGGCCTGGAGGCCCTCTCAGACTTGCTACCCTGCTTCATCTTCCTAGCCTTTGAGGGAAAGACAGCAGAGATACACCTCTAATTCCATGCCTTCCCTACAGGCCCCCTGAGTGACTCCATGCAACACTGGTGATGATATTTTTCAGTTCAATTCAATTTTATTTGTATAGCACTTAACAATTGACATTGTCGCAAAGCAGTTTTACACAATTAAAATAATTATTTAAGTTTTTGAGTTTAAACAAAAACATACATTTCCCACCAATCTACAGGGTCCGGAGTTGGTTTTCTGCTTCCCACCCAGGTGTTAACAACCATGGTATTGGCAAATAACACTGAAATAAGCAATTTATACCAGGAAAGCACAATTAGGCTCCACATTACTACCACATACCAGTATGTCTTCGAGGGAAAGGAGGAGAAAATGGAGGATTCCAGGGAAAACTCATGCTGACATGAGGAATACTCCACACAAATAATGACCCAAACTCAGTAGCACACCAGGATTCCTGGAGAAAATATATGAATACAATCATTCAGTGATTTGCACATGGATGACTCAACGTCTTCTCTCTGGTTAAATACCTTCAGTATCTTCTGCGTTCTTCCCTTGTTCTCTTCTCTCATTGTTTCTTCCACTTTTGGTAGCATCTGTGGGTCCAATTTAAAATGGGAGCCACTGTTTCCTGCCACTGTCTTCTCTACTTTTTTAAGCAGCTCTGTAACCTGAAATTCATTATTCAATTTCATTTTGTTAAAAACATATCTGTTTCCACATTTCTCAACCAGCCACTAGAGAGGCTCCCCTTCACTTTCAACATGTCTTTCTAGTGTCAACCAGGTGAAGAGAACTACTGTATACTATGACTCCAAACTTTGTCACAGAAGAGATTCAGATATCCTGCTAATATTTTTCTCTCTCTTTGAATGCGCTGTCCCCATTTACCACCACCAGTACAACATGTGTGGCAGGATGACAGAAATATCCTGAAGACAATCTCCTGTTTTAGTAAATCAGTGCTCATCGGCAAGTCTATCTCAACCCAAGTGATCATTCTTCCTGCTACTTCTTTGTGTCCTTTTACACAATGTTTACTTATCTTCAAGCCAAATATGTTTCTCCCTAATATCGTGTTTCCTACTGAACTATTCACAGACTTCACACAAGCAAAATGATCACTTCTGAGAAATGGTGCTTCAGTCCTACAACAAAATAAAGTGTGTTATCTTCCAAAAATGATTAGATTCTCTATACTGTACCTCTTATTTTTTTACAGAAAAATTTGAAAAAAAAAAAAAAAATCTAAGTAATTTGATTAAAGCTGGTTTTCAACATGTATATCAGGGGTTGCCAAACTGCAGATGTTACAACCTGGAACCCCTTTTCCTGTTTGGACTGGTGTGCTTCAAGGGTTAAATATCTATTCTAAAAAAAAAATGAAGCCAATACGGAACTACCAAAATGTGCCGTTTCTCGAATGCCGACTGGGGGCTGGCTCTAAAAGTGAGGCAATCCCCAAAGACCCCCATGTTAAAATGCCCAAGATTACAACAGAAATTAACAGTAAATTGTGCACAGTCTGGTACAAAAATGGTTGTGGTATCAAAAGCTAGATTTTCTTTTCATGACAACTGTCGAATGGATTTTTTTAAATGTAACTCATTGGTTTAAATTACTTTAAGTCATAAGGTTATGCATATTTAGGGGTGTGGTCAATTTGATGGACAGCTGCATTGTACTGTATCAGCACAAAGATGTCAAACTGGATCCAGAAAGGGCTGTTATGGGTTTAGGCTTTCATTCCAACCAAGCAGAAGCCACTCCTAATTCCACCTGTTTAATTAGTTGTTCTTGGCTTTCAATAAAATATCAAGTGTGGCTTTTGCTTGGTTGGAATGAAAGCCTGCATCCAAACTGGCTCTTTCTAGATCCATATTGACATCCCTGCATTCGCGTATAAATTGATGTCAGCCCCAATTACATTTTAGCTAAGCTCAAGCAAAGCTCACTAGCTTGTGGGATGGTTAAGTAGGCATGTTCCAAACAATTGCCAGGCTCCATTTGCTCATTTATGGACTAGCTGCGGTTTAGTGGAGTCAGCTCCTGCCAAGATGTTGATATACAAAGCACCCACATTTGAGCTTGAAAACCGCTCCTCAGAAAACCTATGGATGACAACATGGACTGTCCAGTTTCTCCAGTCTAATGTGTTCTCATGGGCAACACAAGAGGTGAGTTCAGTAATGTGAGTCAGGTTTTTGGGCAATTCTCAGTATGTGGCATGTTGTTTTTTAATATTTCCTGTCATTATCAGGGTGCTTTCTGCCCTGAACTAAACATAATGTGTGCATAAACCCTCTAATGCTAAAACTAGAATGACAACAATTTAAACAATAACATTTATGACTCCTCCTAGGTGTAACAGACATAGCTGCACTGCAAAATGTAGACTCATTGGATAATAAGGTGAAAGAAGTACACAGGCTAAGGATGCCAAGAATGCATAAAACATGCCACTAAAGAGCAGGCAAATAAACAATTAGCAATACTTACTACCGTTGTGAGGCTGCTTTAAATTCAAATGATAACTAAAATCCATCTACCCTTCTGCCATCTTTATTTTATGGGACAACTATGATTTATGAAAAAGTTTTGACAAATGTACTGGTCGAATACCAACATGCAATCAACACAAACAAGCACTCACCATAACTATATTGACTACAGCCCAGGTCATCAGTGCACAGGGACCTACTGTATTTTGTAGTTGGTACATAAATAAAACCATAGCACACCTCCCCATTGATTTACTGATTAGCTATTCCAATATTTGAGCATATGTATCATTATTATTCATTATAACAATAGAAGTTTGTAAAAGGTGCATGACTATGACAAACACTTGATGCTTGTAAATAAACTATATAATTTATTATAGATAAAACTCACCACGCTCCCAATTGATGTTGCTGAAGGCCATTTTACTATTTCTTAACCTTCTCTTCAAATCTACAAGGAAAGAGTGAAACTTATTATATACTGTAATTTAATCTTTTATAATAATTACACCCCCGCCTCCACACACACACACAAAAAAAAAATTATAAAAAATATTGGTCAGTTCCACTCGGTCAAAAAGACCTTTTTTTTTTCATGTGTTGGGGCTTTTATTTACATTTTTTTAATTCACTGTCTTATGTTTTACAGTTCTGGTTTCACCTTTAGTTTCCCTGTTTAATGTCTTAGGTTACTCTGTGCCATTGTGTTGCATTTATTGGTTATTTTCCATTTTTAAAGTTGTTGTGTTTTGGTTTATGCTTCACAATGTACAAGTCTGCACTTCATGACACAATTACATTTATGATTTATACAAAGTATATGCCACTTTTTTGATGGTACCATGATAGCATCAATGATGGTGCGACTACTGACATCTTTAAATGAAACATAATACCACAAATTGCTTCCATAATTCAATTTAAGTTTTGAAAAAAGGCACAGATAACAACTGTTGATGTCTGTATACATATTTTGGGCCAACTTTTTTTTTTTTTTTTTTTTTACTGCAGCCTAAATATGTTGCAAATACATTATGACATTATATATACTGTATATTTTGTAAATAAAAACTGATCTGACAATTTAGTATTTAATAATAAACTGGAAGTAAACTCACATACAACATGGGTTATCTAAAACATGTTATCAAAACAATAAAATTAAAAATGATTGTGGTATCACTGAAGTGGTATAGTGCTGCTTAAAGTTGTCCCATGTTGAATTACCACATCAGATGACCATTGGCTTACTGATTAGGAATATTTTTCAGTGATATTTGCTGACACAACCAACATGTAGCTAATGTTTGAGGACAGATTGTTTGAGTGATCTATTAACTAGCAAAATAGTTTTATCTTAACATAAAATAATATTTAAAATATAAAATGGCAATTGAAACCGAACTGTTTATATATAACAAGGGCAGCATATTGATAAAAAACAGCAAAACTCCCCTAATGTATTAACCTATTAACTTACTGTACTATTATTAACCCAGCAATATTTTAATTAAAATGTTTTGTTTTCATCAACAATTACAATTAATGTTTAAAATAAAGTCCATAAGTCCATAATTTAAATAAATTTTAAAGGCCGTGATTAACATTTCTTATAAAATGAGCAAATTTAAGACAGCAGATTTCCTACCTGAATCTCTCACTGGTTTTGAGGAAGTGACAGTTGGAAGAATCAACAAAATATACTTCCGCATTTCTTACAACGTATTTTACATACCCCACAGTATAACGCCTGTCCTTCTCAGGATTGTGTGGGAACGATACACTCATTTGTTAACTCGTTACATATTCCAGCCCAGCCATGTATTCTCTGCTTGATGTTCGGATTTAAGACTTTTAAACTGGAAACGAGGGTCATTGAAGATAATTTTGCAATAAGGAGTAACTTCCAAGAGTCAAAAATTCCATGTAAAAAAAAGACAAACCTTAAACAATACAACAGTTCCTTGTTTCAGTCTACAATGTGAATTCCGCCAAAATCAGGGCAGCTGGTCAATGTATTAAATCTTAATATTTAAGTTGTTTAAAATTTGAAAGAAAAAAAATTTGTACATACATGATCATAAAACAATTGCTTTTTATTTACTTCTTGCATGCCTACTGTATGTTGCCCAAAAGTAAGAATGTAATAAATTAATTAACATGTTTCTTGCAAAGTTAAAGCAAGAATAAACAAATAACATTTAAATTAAATCAAATTATTACATTCTAATAAAATAAATCTAAAATCAAATCTGATTTTTATATAATTGAAGGGGTACCTAAAGGAGGTGGTATAAATATAAAATACCACTTCATTATGCACTGCTTACAAAATTTTTGAAAGACATTGTCACCATGTCCACATCCAAACTATTAGTATATATACATAAAAGTATTTACTGTAAGCAATAGAGACATAAATAACAACACATGTTTTATTGTGGTTATTTCCAAATTGATTATAACGCATACACTGTAGTAAATACACTGAGTAGGGAACATAGATTTCAGCGCCATCTGCTGGTCAGCTGCTGCCAGTTCTATATAAGGCTGAGAGAATTCTAGAAACGCCTCAGTGAGGAGACACAATTCTGCTGAGGTGAATTTCAGATGTACTGTATAATGACTCCGTTTAAATTGTACTGAAATACACTATATGTCCTAGTTTTTATATAAATATAGAACTATTAATAATTGTAAAGCTATAAAGTTTAGTTTGCTATAGAAATGTTTTTCACAAGTCATTGAGCTAGCATTTTACTTGAGCAGAGTTACTAGCATTAGCATGTTTTGTGTTTAGATTTGCTGAGGAGATTCACACGAGTTAAAATTTCTGTGGTTGTTAATTTTTTTGTTGCAGGTAGGTTTAGGATTTTGTAGCATTATAATTTTCTAGTTTCAAAGAAAAAATATTGTAAAATAGTAAGGGTATGACAGCCAAATTATTTTGAGCTAGCAGTGACTTAGCAATATGTTCTGTTCTAATCATGCTAATAGGGTTTATGAATTTTATGATGCTGGAATTCTCCTGATGATAAAATGTGAATTGATTTAAAGAAAATGTTGTGTGTAATGTGCTAATGGTGTGGGAAGATATACATGACAGTGTATACGTGTACAATAATTTAAAAAAAAAAAAATTCAACCAAGCATCATGGGATATTCATGCTGTAAGCTAAAATTAACTTGTTGAAGCATTCTGTACAATGATGTCCCATCATCCACCATGTGTACATGAGTTCAGTACGTTACTTTGACATTACACACATTTGAGAGTTAGCAAAAGCACGCAACTTGTTTCATAAATCCGTTCCTGTATTATGTCTGATACATATTATGTACATGATTAAGGTTTAAGTTACTAAATTAAATCAAGCTCTAATTTGTTTATAGTGTACCACATTATACCAAACAAGGATCAAACTTTCATATATAAAAAAAAGCAGCCTGAGGATCATTCCCTTAAGATAGGATATACATTTATTCGTCCCACAGTGAGGAAATTTCTATTGCTTTCCAGCAGCGTGCAAGTGTAAGCCTATTCAGTCTTAGTCAAAGAACACTTAAAAATTAAATTCTAATGAAATACAGATAGTTCCTGACTTACGAACAATTTCTGTTCTGGGAGCACATTCGTTAATGTGTTTTTAAGTCCAAAAAAGTGAGTCTTATACGCCTTTGACACGAATGTACAATATAAATCATACAATCCACTTGACTAAATCTGCCCCCTTTCCCCACACTGCCATCATGTGGCCAAAAATTTAAACTGCACCTAAGGCAATGAATCACACACGTTAAATGTAACAGTGTTTTCTCTGCACCTTTACATCACGAGGGGACTCCTGGAACCCTTTTTGTCTCAGAGCTGTTTTCCACTGTTTTCCACTCATAGTGAAGACCTCCAGAGCCCTGCGATGAAGCCGATCATGTCTGCAGTTACCTCCGCCAGCTTGTGTCTCTGCAGGGTTGATACTGTGTAGTGCTGCCTCACGAGGAGTTTCACTAGTAAGTTGCAGTGCAGGTAAGACTTGTCTTTACAGCTCTTTTTTTCATTCCACTGCAGAAATCACAGACAACATCAACACAAACAGTTCATAGCTGATGCTCCAAGCGGAGCATCAAGGAAAAAATCCAAGGAAAAATGCACTTGCAAGAATTACAGTACATATAGGGGTAACATCTGTATTTTACATTCTAGCGCTGCAGTAGACACAGTGTAATGTATTAAGCTGAGTTTGAAATGAAATTAAGGTGTTTTGGGAGCATATTTAGGGTTTAAACTATAAAAATAGGCACTTATGGTAATTTTTTTGACCACATCCAAAATTGTTTTTCACTTTCGCTGGTGCGAATTTCAAGGGTTGATTGTAATTGATGAAATAATCATGCAATATTCGGCACTGTGCCTATTTTTCTTTAAATCTTAAAAAATCTTCTGTTATTGAAAAGAACAGGAATTATTTATGCTACAGCACACAAACATATTCTAAACAATTTCACCAAAATACAGTAAGTCCTCTACATATGGACGAGTTCCATTCCAAGAGCTTGTTTGTACAGTAAGTCCAACAAACATTGTCTAGCTACTAGTATACTAACACAATTGGCAATACACTACACTAATAAATACAATTTCCTTTGGGAATATAGTGGGAAAAAAAGCATGTGTATAACACTTTTAACTTGGGCTTATTTAAATAACAACTAGTGGCAGGAGCTGCTTTAGTGAATAACACAGGATATCCTGGGATGTATGCTGGACATGTGACCTAACTTCCGCGATTGAACATGTGTAAAAACACGTTTGTATCTTCAAAGGTTTGTAACTCGAGCGTTTGTATGTAGGGGACTCACTGTAGTATATATACTCAGCAAAAAAAGAAGCGTCCTCTGACTTTCAACTGTTTTTACTTTCAGTAAACTTAATGTTTAAATATTTGTATAAACACTAAGAGTCAACACCATAAGACATAAACTAAAAATGTTTCACAATGTGTCCCTGAATGAAGGGAGGCTCAAAATCAAAA
>JAOVVB010108779.1:0-12836 GCA_028570985.1 Heterobranchus longifilis | reverse complement strand
ACACACACACACACACACACACACACACACACACACACACACACACACACACACACACACACACACACACACACCTTCATATTGTTATATTGTATAGTGATGGAATACATTCCCAAAACGTTTAGAAGTGAGAAGACATCCACTGTCGGGGGCTAAAAACTGAAACTGGTCCTGGAACATATGAAAACATACTGTACATGGACGCAGATACACACACTCTCCTCGTATGCAGAAAGACATATGAGGAGCAGCAGCAACATATATGTCTGCACTTAACGCACATATACATACATACAGTGCACAGACACACACACACACACACACACAAACACAGCATGCTGTCACATCCGGCCCTGCGCTCCACAGCGTGGCCTATAATTAGCTGCCTGCAAAGCTGACTGCCTAGAGATGAGATGAGCTAACCAGAGAGAGAAGGAGAGGAAGAAAAGGAGATGAGCTAACCACATGGAGGTAGATGCTGCTCCACCGAGAGAGGAGGGGAAAATGTTGGGATGGAGGGTGGGAGAAATAACCACATAGAGGTGAATCTCCACAAAGGAAAAACCACATATGACAGAGGAATGTAACCAAAGTGTTACAGTACTATGGGTGCACACATTCAGTGTGGGTGGCCCCAGCAGGGATTAAACACCAAACCCTAACAGTGACACACACACTCGTCCACAACCCATTCAGCTATACAAGGCAACCAAATAAGGGATTGGAAATGTGTGTGTGCCTTCCTCTGCACATACTCTGAGACTGGAGCATTTTTATGAATGGGGCTCCGGCAGCCAGAGCGGTAAAGTATGTCAGAGCACTATAATGAGAGCCGCGATGGTCTCTTAATAGCACGATTTCATCTGTATAACAAAAGTAGGCTTGAGACTCTGCTGTGAATGAATGAGTCAGGATCGACGTAACCCGGCTACATGGTCGGCAACTGTAGGCAGGAGGGGAGGGGGGGCGAGGGAGGTATAGGGAGAGAGATAGAGAAGGAGAGAGGGAGGGGGTTTGTGTATGACTCATACTCTCTCCTCTCTCATTGTCACTCCACTGCAGTAGCATTGGAGGACTTCTGGCCTGCTGTGGGTTCTCCCTCCTTTATCTCCATCTCCATGTCTGCCTCTCCATTTGCGCCGCAGCTTCTCCGCCACTGCGTTGTCGCTTTGTCTCATGCATGTGTCTCTCATAGGTTTCATTCACACTGGGGACGCTGGGGGACCTGTCCCCACCACTTTTTGAAATGGCCGGTTTTTATCACCATCACTTTGTAAAAGCATAATTTGTTAAAAAATGCTCTGAAAAATAGCTTGCACCAAGAAATGTTAATGAGAACATGTTGAGAAAGGTTTATTTGCACAATAAGAAAACATACGATGCAATGAAAATATAGAAGAAACAAATGTGCATTGTCCAAACAAAGTAATGTTCGCTAAAAAAAAAAAATCCCCCCTAGCCGATACAAATTCTAAAATGAGCCAAAAACGTGCATGCAGCCATCAGTTGCAGCTGTGGATGTGATCATATGACTGTTAATTGTGCGGTCGACGTTGTGCATTTTATGCTGATTAGGTCTATGCTCCTATTGTCTACTCTGTAGTAGCCTATGCCCTTTGGTACGCCATTTTCCCAACCCACCATAATTATCTACGACCTCATACCCCCCCATTGCATTGCCTAAAATCACATCTGTTGTAGACTGCATCTGAGCCCATATATTCCTTAATTACCTTGCATGGCTGCTGGATCTCACGATATCACAAGATCATGAGAATCGCGGATTTCTTAATCGCTTAAATCCATCTTGCCAGACTCCAGTACAAGCGTTTGGGTCTGGACACGATCTGTCTGCAACAATCAGCGTCCTGTGAGGAGCGACTCGTAACCAAGGGTTTAGATGTTCGTTCAAAACTACAATGGCGGCTCCGTGTCCTGTGAGGAGTTAACGGTACAGGCATGGTTTAGGTGTGTGAGCTGCACGACTGTTCATTCAAAACAACAATGGTGGTTCTGTGTAGATGCTGCGATACCGCACTAGTGTCGGTTATATCAGAACTGGAGAATATTTCTTCATTGAAAGAAGAACAAAGAACAGCACCGAAGGCTTTTCTGCACTTCTCTTGACTGACAGACGGTTTTGTCCAATCACCTGCCAGGGATTTTTTCAAAGCACCTCCCCTTTTCCAAATAGTTTCTAAGAAACAACCATCTGATCAGTTTATTATATCCCCACCACTTTTCAACAAAAGGTGACGCCCTTGATGTCTGCTCTCAACTTTTAAGGTATTTAGAGCGGCTGGTGGGTCGGCCAAACAAAGACAGGACTGTCACCCAGAAGACTGAGGTTCGTGTCCCGGTTGAAAATAAAATTACAGCAAGAACTGGAAGTACGTGACATCCGCATCATGGGATGTGGTGCGTCACGTGACGTTGTGATGTTCCGCATCATGCAGCGGGTTGTCACATGAGGCGGATGCACGGAATTGATTTAATGTCACAAATATCATGATAACCACAACCTTTTTTCTAACCCTACCAAGTTGTTTTGTTGCCTAAACCTAAACCTACAACCACAACATCTGTGTTTAAAACCGCAAACTTAATGTTTAGGTATGAGGGCGAAAAATGCTCAAATGCGTTGTATTTACTTCCACCACTACAGGCGCTCATTTAGGAAACACACACATGGGTCATATAAAGTTACACAATCACCTCCGCCAAGGCCATGCCCTGTCTCGCAATGTTAAATAAATAATTTGTGTATCCGCACCGTGATTCGGATCTGCCCCTTCCACCAAATTTCAAGAACATTAGGCAAGTAGTCTTTCCGTAATCCTGCTAACAAACAAACAAACAAACAAACAAACAAACAAACAAACAAACAAACAAACAAACAAACCGAAAACATAAACTGCTTACCAGAGATACAAAAAAATAAAGAAACCTTAAAAAGTGAGAAGCTTTGACTAAAAACTCTTATAAAAGACTTCAAGACCTCAAAATCAGCAGAACAAGATTAGCAAACCAAATGCTGGACTGCGATTAGACACAGTGACGTAACCATGGTGATTGATAATGACGATGACATGTGGATAAAAATGATGGCTACAAGATGTAAAGTAGAAACAAGTAATTTTTTTTTCTGCCATTTCAGTCGGTCCACCTCACAGCGCTGAAAACAGAAAATCTTGATAGAGGATGGAGAGATCTGTGGAAGTGAGAGGGACATACATTTTACATGATGGAAATACCTCCTGGAAACTCACCGGCGGCGGCGGTGGTGGGGGCTTTACTTGCTCATGCGTGTGAGGTGCGTTCATTATTATTCCATGCCTTCCTCGGCTTGACTAATGGGTGCACTGGGCCCTGTGCTTTCACGCTGGGCTGGAGGAGGCATGGAAATAAGATACAGCGTGTGTGAGTCAGTCAGTGGTCATTACAAATTAACAAACAGCTGGTAACCCAAAGACTGACCAAAACCGCAGATCTTTAATTAGGAGAACTTGGAGAGGCGTCTAATTTAAGTTCGGTGTTCCCATGTTCTGTCTGATGATAATTCCTTATTGGAAAAATATAAATGTTAATTATTAGCTATGAGGGAATAATACTTTAATATATGATACAGTGTCAGTTAAACCCTTGAGTTAACTCTCACCATAATTTTCACTTTTTCACTGCATTTGGTTGTTTTGTTTTTTTGGTGACCTTTTGTCAGCGCACTGGAAGTTATTTTTCATTTCTTGGCAGAAAAGCAGCTACTAACGGATGTTGAGAAAATAGTACCGCACTTCTGGCTTAAAAAAAAAAGTGAAGAAGAAGATCAGTGGTAAACCAGAAGGAGATGTAAGAAAAACAGCCAGGGCTGGAGGGGAGGCTGGAGAGGCTGGTGATTTCCTGAGGAGGGGCTCCTTCCCTGGGGTGGATCTGAGCAAATGTTGGGCTGGGTGACTAGAGCTCCAAAATGACCCATCCATAATGTTAGCAGACTGACCAGAGGTAGACAGATAACTTTTTATATTTAGTCAAATAAGACATGGGCAAAGATGATAGAAATGACTGTCAAAAAATGCAATTTTCTCAGCTTTTTGTCTGAAATGTTGTGTTTTTAATGGATAAAAAATGAATGAATGAAACTAGAATAAAATGTTTTTTCTTCTATAAAACAGATATCTTTTGATATATTAACTGTTTACATATTCGTAGTACAAATTTTTCTAAGGGTCTTTAAAGAAAGATTAGTGAATATGATCAGAAATGCTGCTGCAGGCAGGACATTACACCGCAGTCACGTAGCCGGTTCCTAATTTGGTCATAGACAACCGAGTCTCTTGCTGTTCCTCGAATTTTGACAGAAGTTCCTGAATTTCGTCGTCTCTCCAGTTAGACATTATTTTCGTTGGTGTCTTCGTGTAAATGCCCCTTCTTCTTCACCCTCAGATGTTTGTTTTCTTCTGGTTTCGCTCCAGCTGCATGATCGAAACGTCATCAACCCGAGCGATAGTCATAAACCAAGTTACTGTCGTTGAGCACTAATCTATTCTGTGGCCTTTATTCAAACTGCAGAAGAAACTGGTCCATCAGCGACTAACTTTCTCCTTGTGTTTGGCGCACACGGCTCCCACACATCCTCGCACAGAAGAGCGTTATCCAGGGTTTGTCTGGAAATTCTGCAAAAATCATACAGAGCTTTGGAACTTTAATTTGAGACACATCATCGAACTCTTTGAAATAATAAAAAACAGACTTCCCAGGCTGATGTTGTGTCATATATCAGACCCCAATGAATCATGATTAGTGGTCCATTTTTATAGTCCCCATGAGCATCTTTCTATCAGACTGTTTTATAATTTTACCTCCCCACTCGTTTTGACTCGTTCACTTTCCAGTCCAACGGAGACGAAGTGTAAAGATCTCTTTGGACACGGAGCCATCAGAGCGAGCCAAAAGAAAACTCAAAGCTGATCATTGTTCTTGTAAATCATTGTAAAGTGATATTGCTTAAATTATTACCGAATATGACTTATTAATGACTGTGATTTAGTAACGAAAAATTGCACAAGAGTTGCCTTTCTTGAAACTACTCCTGACAAAATATAATTTCTATTTCCACAGTTCCCCAGCAGACCATAACACAAGTTCAACATTTCCCTGCTGTGGTTAATGCTGCGCAGTGTGAAAACCGAGACTTGAAACTAATCTCAGGATATTTTATAGTTTAATCACTTGTGTCAGATGGATTGCAGGATTTTTCTGGTTTCAATAAATGCAATTTTTTCAGGATAATGTAGCCTTTTTTCAGGGAAATTACATCAAACGCACAAAAAAATTGTCTTGCAATTTTTTAAAAACTCAACAATATGTTTTTGATATGGTTTTAAATCAGCAAAACGATGTTTTTGCACACATAATTCAACAACGTGATCTCATGGGAAAGCATATAAATAGCATGACACTTTTCGCTGTGTTTCATGTGTCATGTATGTTACATAAAATGCGTTACATGATGTAACGCATTTTAAGCTTTTCACATGTCATTTAATGTCCCATTCTCATTCCCAGCTCAGACGCTCCTTGACGTCACTTTTATGCACCAAACTATGACGCTTCACTACAGTCGCAGTTTTTTGTGAATTCAAACAAAATGTATGTTTAGACAACAAAACGTGTAAGATAACTTGAATACAATGTTTGAGGCGGAGCTTCGTTCATTCCTTTGAAAGCTGCTCAGTGGTGCATGAAGCCGAAAAAACTGCCGCCGATGGAGCCAGTTACATCTGGTTTAACAATCCGGCTAACTTGAATGGGGATTAAATAATTACATTTTATGGCTCTTCTAGACTTTCAAATGTTATCAAACCAAATGGATCAAATTCTGATAGTGAAACGAGTCATTTTGCGAGGCTTATCACGCACAAAAACATGTATCCATGGATTTACAGCCGTCTCTTTCACCATGTAACTCAATAGGAAAAAGTATTTTTGGGCCAGAGGACATGAAGTGATGGAGCCGGTAGGTGCAGTACCACCGTTTGGCCACTATGTCAAATTGGCTTCAAACTCTTCCTGGGGTCTCAAACAAAACTGGGTAAGTTTAGGAAAAACATCATGGTTTGTGTTAAATAAGGACGTTTGTTATGTAAGTTAACCAACGTACGTAAGTTACATAATCAGCGTAAATAACCAAAATCAACAGTTAAGTTAAAATAAGTCATTGCACACAGGACACAAACACCGGTCTCCTCAGTCAAAGTCCTGTATTTGTTGGACCCATCCACCTCCCGTACTACTACTACCTCTACTACTACTACTACTACTACTATTACTACTACTGCTACGACTTTCTCAGTTTTTACATCTCTTCAGTTGCTCTGAGCGTCTAATATTGATGTGGATGGGTTTACAATTGAAAGCCCCGTGCTACTTAATGGCGTAAAATGACATGAGAAAAGCAAAATACCACGTGAAATTACTTAACACATCGACGTATTATTCATACATAATTTCGTGCGAC
Organism: Heterobranchus longifilis; assembly: GCA_028570985.1. Taxonomy (NCBI): domain Eukaryota; kingdom Metazoa; phylum Chordata; class Actinopteri; order Siluriformes; family Clariidae; genus Heterobranchus; species Heterobranchus longifilis. The sequence goes on along the minus strand of JAOVVB010108779.1, from coordinate 6,322 downwards.
CAGGCTGAATACAGTGAAGAAAAAAAAAAACTTAAACACAACCAAGATTGGATGATAAAATTTACATTTCAGGCTTGTGATTTTTTTTACAATGTATAAACAAGCTCGTATAATTACTGACTACAAGCTGCACCTTATAATGCCTCCTGGGCCTTACTGTGTCTTACATGTCTTTGTACCTGTTATATGTCACTTGTACAATAATTTAGTGAGTAACTGCCGTAAAACAAGCTGTCCTTTGAGGATAACAAACACATGTTCAACACCGTTATACTCTACATTGAGTTTTAGCTCATATAAAAACATAGTAACTTGCACACATAAGATAAAAGCAATGTTGTGGTTTAATTATTCTTCCTAAATATAGGTGCTACTTTTATGAGCAGAGCGGTCAGCTGCTGACAGATGTGAGGTGTCACAGGAACAGCGAGTCATTGTGAAGCAGTGGCCAGAGGAAGAGAGGAAGAGGAGAGGTAATGAAGGTGTAATTTGCTAACCATCTGTGAGGTGCCTGGCTGGCCCCGGGGGTTTCCTCTTCCCCGGAACTCCCCCTCCGCAGGGGCACAGGTGCTGGAGAGAGGAGGAGGAGGAGGAGGAGGAGGAGGTGAGGGCGACTGGTAAAGAGGGACGGGAGGGGTAAGGTAGGAAATATATATATAGGAAAAAAAAAAAAAAAAACAGGCAGAGAGGGAAGATAGATGAGGAGAGCAAGAGGGAGAAATGCACGACGGATCAACAGGATAACATGGCAGAAGTGTGAGGGAGGAAATAAAGTAAAAGGCAAAATGATGATGGGATAGATACATGCACCCACAATGGTTCAAGCTTTCATGTTTGTCTTTATTGCATAATCCCAGTTTCCCCAAAGGCATCATTAAAGTTTCATGTATTCTGTAATAAAGCTGCTAAATCTTAAATATCTGAGAGTTATGTTGGTGAAGGCACGGAACTGGTTCAGTTTTTATTTTGAAAATGTGGCAGGAAGTGAGTCTGTTTCTGCTCCTTCAACAGTTCAACTCTCTCTCTCTCTCTCTCTCTCTCTCTCTCTCTCTCTTCCACAGCCAAGTCATTTCCCCTTCCATCAAACCCTCATTCTCCATCCTTCACCTCCTACTTTCCATCCTTAAGCTCTGCTGTTATAACTCACCACCATCACTTCCTCCCTTCCTGCTCCGTCCCGTTCCCACCACAACCATCCTCCCTTCAGATAACTTCTCATCTGCTATGCTTCACTTTGAAAAAAAAAAACACAACACAAGAGTGATTTAGATTTAGCTAATTTACGACAACTTTTCACTTATTCTGAGCAGAAAGTGTCAGGAAGTCAAACTTCAAACTAACAGTTCAAAGGAAACAATGTGCTCAGATCGAACAATTTCACCTCACTTTATTTGGATTTGACTGCTGGATTGTTTTTTGCAGTTTACATGTTTATTCACCACAAAGCTTGACTGTAACCGATAGCTGTTTGTAACAGAGTAGGCCAGACTGATTTCAAAATACCAGCAAATCCAGTAGTAACTCTTCTTTTCTTTCTGTCTCTTTATATTTCTTAGAGCAGTACAAGTTGTACAAGTTGTAAACACAAAATGTACATACTACCACCTCATAAAGCAGATACGGTCCATCTGTTGCTGTGACACAACACTAAAAGCTGCAGGCCTTAAACCAAAAACATGAGATGAAATATGCAAAACACTCCAGAGCTGAGGGAAACTGCAGAGTCACGTGCTAATGAAATGATAAATCTATGAGTTCATCCCTTTTCACATTACATGCAGTCATTTGACCCATTGCTTATATAAAAACATTGATTAGTGCAGTTTTAATTAGAAAGTAGTTCTGATGAAAACTGTGCACATCGAGGTTTGTGGTTTATCCAAAGTAAATATAACTTTCCTTCTGGAACAAGTTGCATAACTAGACACCAATAAACCTGTACAAAAGTACATTTCTGGTAAAAAAAAAAAAAAGAAAAAAGAGGAAAAAAAAGAAAAGAAAGTGTGTGTGTATATTGTTTATGGTTTTTAGTTTTAGTTTTACATATTTCCATTTTTATTGTTATTATTGCTATCAGTTATTTTCCCTGTTACATTATCTTCCTATCTGTATTATTATTATTATTGTTATTAATAATATATATTTTTTTTTTTTACCAATTTCTACAACTGTCAGAGATGATACTGTTGTTGTTGTTTGTTTGTTTGTTTGTTTGTTTGTGATAGATCTGTGCGTCATGTGTACGATTGTCATGTCTCTGATGCATGTTAAATCAAAAAACATTTTCTATCAAACTAAACAAAGCTTAACTCAGGTTATGGTAACTAATTTGACCTCACAAATTGAACACAGAGGAACATTCATGGTGGATCAGTCCATTTTTTAAAACAAAGGGGGGTAACACAAAGACAAACACTACCATCTAAACTACAAACAAAACAAAACAGGACAATTAGTCTAATATTAGGATACATGTTTTAACAATTAACCAAAACAAAAGCACCAACTAACTCATATACTCCAAAGAAATAAACAAAATCTTTAAACCAGAAATCCCCCCCGCCCCATGATGTGGCAGGCACTTGGCACATTCCGATTGGCCACTTCCTGTATTTAAGAGCTTTGCTTTATGGGCCACAAAGGTTTGCTCCAGCCTGACGAGATGTCTCTCCAGCAGCAGCAGCACATGGTAACTCAAAGATGTTTACAGCAAAGTTATCTAAAGACAAACTTTGAAAGTGTGGCTGTACAGAAGCTAACCAAATGTGTGCACAACAAATAATGTACAGCCGACATTTATCTGTTTGCTGTGTGTGTGCAATGAGGTCAAAAGGGAAACAAACTCAACGAGGAGATTATTAAGTAGAAAACTAAGGTGTTAGTGACATTTAAATCAGCTGTGTGGCAGCAGGTGCAAACAGCCTTGTGTCTCTTCTCATCCACCCTGCCCCCATCGCACCCTGTAAACTCCTCATTCCCCTTGAACATGCAGGCTGGTGGAGGAGGTGGTGGTGGAGGAGGAGGAGGTGGTGGAGGAGGTGGAGGAGGTGGTGGCTGGGCTGCTTCCTGCTTTGAAGCTCTCCAGTCAGCTGTGTTGCCTCTGACTGCCTCTCTGAGGGGCACATAATGGCTTTAAGACGTCCTGGCTTCCTCCATAATAACTGCTTCCTCTGCTCTTGTCCTGTCCTGGCAGGCTGTGTGTATGTGTGTGTGTGTGTGTGTGCGTGTGTGCGCACGCGCACGTGTGTGCGTGTGTGGCTGGTAGGCCAATGCTAAGCTCACATCTGTAGTATTACTGAAAGACTATTGTCTCCCAGAATCTGCCCCTTGTCCATAAAGTTATGTCATAGTATTTTGTTTTTGCATGTCACTATTTAATCAGGTCATTTCTTGCCGATTCTACATGTTTTATATCGTTCTGCAAACCACGGATATGTAACATTTGTACGTTTCATACGTATCATATCAACATGTCTAAAGTGATGCAGACAGCAGCAGACCACTATCTGAGACCAACAAACCGGGTGTTTTTTAACGAGAGTTCAGGACAATAACTGTCGGTTTTTGTTATTGACATTGATTACATAACTTACAAACGTCCTTATTTTAACCCAAGCTGGTCTCATTCCCTGTTTGTAGCAATTACTACGAAACGTGATGCACTGTAATTTGTACATGTAGCATGTAATAGCATGTAATTCTGAGACTTGCGGCCCAGGTTTAAAAGACACAAAGACACGCTCTGAGTGGGAGGTTGGTGACTTAATCACACGCAGGACTCTCACCCAGGAGACCGGAGTTCGAGTCCGGGTGTATTTAAAACGAACACGGAAGTAGGGTTTTTTTACTAACCATATGTAACGGAGGGTATTTCTTCTTTGGCCACACAGTCCAACTTACAAGGCGTTAAAATTCTGGCTGATTACCGTGTAGCCAACAGTCTCTGCGTTGTGTTTTGTTGTGATGTGGACTAACGGCTGGCAGTTAGCGTTGACTCCATGATTTATTGCTTACAAACACTTCAGGATCTGGAGGATACAAGCCCGGTCTCATTAAAGTATTCAGTATAAAATAAAATCACAATCAAATGAAAACTCTCTCAGACTAACTAATATATACTGATTTTCATTCACAGTCACACACTCACCTGGAGGATAACAGGTTACTGTAACCCATAGTAACCCATTAAATATGAAATATGAAATATAAAATAACAGCATAAAAATATGAAAGTACACCATCAACTATAAAATAAATGTAAAATCAATGACAATTAAATTCTATTTTACAAGATTTTGCTCAATTAATGTATTTAATGTAACATGCACATGGCATATGTTACACATACCAGTCGTTTTGTTGCCCAAACCTACCAAATTAGTCCCGTTTCACAACGTTAATCGCGACGTTAATGACGAGTCTATCACGCGACCGGGACATGAATTTAAACTGGAAGTATGAATTGTAATGTGATGTTATTGCAATCCCAGTTTTTTTTTTACTAACCATACCAGGTCGTTTTGTTGCCTAAACCTAACAATGTGTTAGTAGTAGTCATTTATTTTGGTCCTTTTTGACAGTTTTCCACAGAGTGGGTTGTTCCCGTTTCACGTTAATCGCAACCTTGATGATGTCTATCATGTGACCGGGACATGTATTTAAAATGGGACATGCGTTTGATATTTACGAACCACTGTGCAATACTTTTCCTATGATATTATATGAACAGTTTATGAGAGTGCATTGACCCAAACCACAATGTTTTTCCTAAACTTACCCACCTAGTTTTGTTGCCTAAAATTCACAAAACGACAGTAGTGAAGCGTCATGATTTGGCACATAAAAGTGACGGAGTGAAGGAAAAAAAGTGCAATTTATACACGTTGATATCCACTACATGTGAAACGTACAAATGTAACGTATCCGTGGTTTGCAGAATCCAACAAATGCCAACATTTACTCTGCCGAAACGGAAACGTTTCAAGCAATTCCCAAACTTTTTTTTCCCACCGTGCTTGGCGTCGCTCTGTGCTGATGTCTTTGTGTCACAAGATGATGTTGGAAATGGCTGCTTGCTTGCAGTAAATCCCACTAACTGACTGAATGGCTTACAGATTGGCTGGTTAGTTGTCCTGCTGATTAACTGACGGGATGGATGGCCGCTTTTCTGCCTGGCCCTTTGACTGACTGGCTGATTAAAAGCTGGCTCCTTAAGTAGCTGACTTATTGGCTGTGGAATGCAGCAGGTGGTTGAAAATCTGAATGGGTTTTTGCAGTTGTGTGCGTGTGTATGTGCACATTTATGTTTGTGCTTATGTGTGCGTGTCTGAGTGCATGTTCTTTTCCCATGGTTGAAGCCACTGAGTTTGTCTGCAGGCCCTCAGATTGCTTCTCTAATCTGGCATGTTTCACATTCCCAATTTCCTCTGCTGATGCATGACTCCTCCGCTCTGTTCGACTGGAGGCTGCAAAGAGGAAAGTACGACAACTGCCTGTCTGTCTGTCCGGCTGTCTGTCTGTCTCTGCTCTGCTGGAGCTCTTCCTCCTCATGAATCTCACCTGCTGTATGTGTCTGTCTGTGTTTTGTTATCCTGCTTCCTCTAATCTCTTGTTTGACTATCTGACTGCACTGTAGTCTAATTTTCCCACACAGAGAGATCAGAGTTACTCTGCTAACTAAGAGGAAGTTGCACTAATTGACATTTACAAAAGCCAATAAAAGGCAATGTGTTTGCAGGTACAAACACTTGTTTAAGTGCTTAAATGTAAAGAAAACAAATTATTGTCATCCCTAGAACCATGACAGCTAAAAATTATTAAATATTTTCCTAGATATTCCAAATATCAGGCTTATTTTTTACCTCAGTCATGTTTACCACTGGGAAAAAAAACAAAAAAACCTTCATGCATGCTGATCCAACCTTCTCCTAGAGATTATGTTTACACTAATAGTTTTTAGTTTCTGCCCAGACTCAGGTCTCTGGTATCAAAGTCTTTGTACACACACCTTTCTACCCCGACCGCCTCCTCGTGTACGGTGCAAAAACTGTTGCACCTCTTACACTCGAAAACATGTTGAGGCAGAACATAATCCAGGCAGAAAATACATTTTCCTCAAAACTTATTTTTAATAACAAATTAGTATATGAATGTAATCTCTAGGTGTTGCTCCAATTAATGTACACACATAAATAATGGTTGTGGCACAATGGGAGCTGGAAAACACCCACTTAATCACAAGTACATGTTCACACACACACACACACACACACACACACACACACACACACACACACACACACACACACACACACACACACAC
>JAOVVB010108749.1:0-12836 GCA_028570985.1 Heterobranchus longifilis | reverse complement strand
AGGATTAAATGGTCCCAATGCAAGCGCCAGACACACCACTTCTTTTTCATAATAAACACATACAGGAAAACAATGTTCTTCCATGGCAGGGTAAGTCTGTTTTATTATAAGCTAACCTTTAGTCATGATGACTCCCTGTAGCATCTGGAAGTTTTAGCTGCAACTTACGTTGTTAGCAACATGTACTGAGGTTAGCATAACAAGCTAACGTTAGCATCTGAGTCAGTCACTGCGAGAAAATGAAATGTCGGAGTTGGAAGACATCCCTGTGGGTTCCCATTCCGCTACGACCAGAGAGAGTAGTGTAAGGAGGACGTTGTCACCGTTGCTCCACCGTTGTCGGGTAATTAACGAATGCAAACACATCCACCTTGCTCACCGACAGCATCACTATCTCTGTATCCCCGCTGCTGTTGCTGGTTGCATATGCACACTGTTTAAATTTTTTTGCCCTGCAAATCCACACTTAACCCTGAAAGCTGGCTGGCTGTTAGTTTAGGAAGCGCTTGATTTGATTTGCAGCGGCGTTTTCTGAGCGGAGCACGCATTCAAATCGTCATTCAGACGATCACGTTCATTTAATTGTGGGAAGCCAAAATCGCGATCGCGAAATCATGACCCGTTGACTAAAGATAATCCACAGACCTTGTTGTGAGCAGTTTCATGTAGGAACTATTTTCTTTCTACTGAACTCCGCCCGCCAACCGTGTATTTTTGACTTTGGGGTGGACTGTCCCACTTTAGTGTACTGAATCCTAGAAAGCCCAGTTTTTACATAACGCTTCTGACGGACACTTTCTTCCTGTGCCCTACATTATAATCAGATTTAAACACACCTCACCTTACCGAGGACCAAACCACAACACACTCCCCTCCCTCTCTGCTTTCTCATTTATCCGCAGGTATCACTCAGTCTATCACCACCTTCCATCCAACTCTAGCCTGTAGGCTGGACCCTCTCACGCTCCGTGTTAAACACACACGTGTTATCCTCATCAGCCGATGTGTTATAAACCAGAGTAATCTCACATCTCGGGCTGCTCTTGCACCTTTTCAATTTCCTGGTAACCTAATCCTTTCTGTTTCTCCATACCTCATCATAGCCTGGGAGAAAGAAAAAGGATGGGGGGGGCGGGGGGGTGCATGGAGAGAAGGGATAATAAATTGTGCCTTTTGATATAAGTTGGATTAGGGAAATGGCATACCCATGTGTATGCTGATGGGGCCGGGTTGTGCGTGAGGCTGTAATCCATCAAGTCAGTGGTGGATTGGTGCTAAAATAAACACCACATAGTGCTGTTACTGTAGTTTACTTACCATTCTACCATACCATCATCTTTTAAATTTGGACTACAATATCTATAATCTTTTTTCTTCTTTGTTGTTTTAAGAAATTCATATAATCCCAAGAGTATGTAATTGTCCTGCTTGGGATTATTGCTGTTCATATTTGTGTGGAATATTAGACACGTTGTACCATTGTGTAACTGAATAATGTCTGATAATTAATTAGAAAAAAGTTTGGCAGCCTTTGAAATTTATTTTGGGACCCCTGAAGTTGCTTAATAATCCTCAATCCATTCTTCATATAGACTATATTTACAAGGTTTTTTTTTTTTCTCTGCGTGCGTGCATACGTGCGTGTCATCATGCAGTATGGAATTTGATTTTAGTAATTTACAGGTCTGGATAAGTATGGAAAAAAGAAAAGAGAGTATGGAAAAATATTTGTGTTTCCAGACTGATGCCCCTATTCTGTTTTCTAAAATATAAAATTCAGAACCAAATCCAGACAAATTAGTTTGAAAGAAACTGCGGCAAAACTTTGACTTGTATACATATCACAAATAACATATTAAGTTTGTCTGAACATTTATGAGTTAGGCAGTGATGCAGTTATCAGAAAAGTAAACGGACTTGATCTTTTCTGTGTGAAGAAACCTTTATGGCTGCGTTCATCGTCGTTTCCATGGACACCGTGAATAAACAAGGCTGCACAGATGCTGTGAAAATTAAGACATTATTTTTTTAATTAAGTCATTAATTAAGTCATTATCGGTTCTTATTTATAAAACAGAAAAAAATATGATGATATATTATTTATTAAATGTGTTAGTATGGCTAGCACCAGTTAGTTGACTTCCTCTTTGAGCAGAGATGTTTGACAGCAGAACGTCATCCAACTTTCAGTGTTGACTTAACGGACACAACGGCTAAATGCAAGTTTTCCGAGGGCTGGTTTGACATTCCCACACATAAAGCCTGGTTGGAAGGATTCCAAATAGGAAAATAAAGCTAGATGCAAACTAGACATTCTACATCTCCAACATGGGGAAGACATCAATTATAGGCTATATGCAAGGGTAAAAGTGTGTTCAGGGAAGTCTGGAAATTTGAGTCTAGAAAAGTCTGGAATATTAAAATGGAAAATGTGTAGGAACCCTGATCATGGCAAAATGTGATCCTGGAGACACCTACTACCACAGAGGCGGTTCTGAGTATTTTGCCTGCCAGGTGTCCATATTTCTGTCTATATGTGGACAGATTATGTCACCGTGATAGTGTCACAACCGTGTAAGGTACAGTCATAAAACTTTACAGGTGTGTAGTTGAGATCAGAATGAAGGTTAAGTTCAAAGTTGGGTGTGGTCCGATCAAGGGCGCTGGAAGTAGGGGATAGGAAGTAGGGAAGGGGCCATTGCACCACACACACACACTTTGCGCCCAATAACCATGCAAGGTACAGCATGGATGTGTTATAAGAACTGGATACTGGACCCCAAGATGGTGCCTATTCAGTCCAATGAGAATTGCTCGCCTGGAGCATAGGCTAAAAATGTTTCTAGGCTTCCGAGTTTCAAGTTTTCCAGGGTAAAATTTGCCTGCAAGGCTGAGCGGCTGGTCCCTGTCCAGGTCTTATAATATATCCATGAGATGCAGTCACAACACTTTAAGGGGATATAAAGTAAGGAAGAGGCCATCCCCCTGGCCCGATTTGGCGTTGTGGTTGGTGTGATCCATAGACTGTATTCCGGGTCTGAAAAGTGAAGCCAATGCAGAAGTGCCTTAAACCTGCAATCTAATGGCCAGCAGGGGTTGTATACAAGTCTATGAGAAAATGAGCCTACTTCTCACTTGATTTATTACCTCAGTAAACATTTTCCTAATGAGTTTATGGTCTCAATCACCTGCCTTGTGTTTGCAAGGTCGCCATGCTAGCGACAGGATTGAGACGTAACAATGGTAACCATAGCACTGTGTATATTTAAATAGATGTGCAATTGTTTTGGGGTGTTGTCCGTGTTTGCGTTTTACCTCTCACAGTGTGTTATCAGTTCATCAAAGTTAATTGTAACATTTTTGTTGCCTAAAAATATCTAGCTAGCTAGCGCTAGCTGGCAATTTAGGGCAAACTGCCAACTTTCAACCGCCACTGTGTCACTGCAGTGAAGGGCGCGAGCCTCCGGAGCTCACCCGGCCATCAAAAATCCACCGGATGGCTCGTGTCAGCTAGTTGAAGATCTGAAAACTTTCCCTTTTTAGTGCAGTGTCATTAAAATGTCAGCAGCTCAGTGCTTCCCTCCAGCTCCGCCTTCTTGCCCAAATATGGTCACATCCAGTTGCAAAAGACTAAGATGGCGACGGCCAAATGCCAAACTCGAGGCTTCATAGCGGTAGACCACAAACCAATGGGTGACGTCATGGTGGCTACGTCCATTATTTTTTACAGTCTATGATGTGATCCCATCTCAAGAAGGTCTCTAGTTACAATCACTAGTTACAGTCACTATAATTTGGACATACTGAGAGCGTGTCTATACTGTAGTTTTACTATGATCTACTCCTCTGTTACTTTTCCTGAGGTGTCTTTCCCCATTAGAGTTTTCCTTCTGAATCAAGGGTCAAAATCATCGTTGTTGCACAAAACACTTTAAGTTTTGTCCTTAAGTATGACACTAAAAAGTGTCCTTTGTTAAGGGAAAGCGTTGAGGCATTTACTGCATTCAAAGAGATTTTACAGCAGTACAATTAATTATATGCCCAGTTGCACAAAACACCTTAAATTAATATTTTCCTTAAACTCTGAGTTAAGGTTTCAAGATCAGTTGGACACCCTTAGGTCTTTCCTTTAAATGTTCACTTAAGTATTTAAGGTTTTATCCTTGGTCCTATACTTGAGGAATCCCTTAAAGATAGTTAAACCATTGCACAAAAGACCTTAGCAACCAAAGTAAGGAAAAAAAACTTGCCTCTGACTCTATCTTAACTGCAACATGGCCAAATTTATGGCGATAAATGAAGACTTTTCGGAGACCGGGAGAACTACACTGAACAATGAGTAATCGATTTTCCACTTTAGATTTGACCGGCACTCAATTTATGACAGGACCCACATGGTGTGCAAGTGTACATGTGCTATATGTGTATGCTTTTGTGTGTGTGCCCAGGACTAACAGCAGGAATGACCTGAGGTTTGTGCCCCTATTTATCCCCACTGCACTCCCAGCAGGTTCTCTCGCTGAAATCTTATTGATTTGTTTGTTAAATGGCGACACAGGTCAGAGCACAAGCACAACAATAGCTTAGAAGGATGACTTGTATTGGTATCTTTGTCTTTGAGGATGATGGAGGACACTGAACAGTTTATTTTGAGCTGTTTTGGTACCTTAAATTTCTAAATTGCGTCTTCTATTAGAGATGACAGCCCAGAACAGCTGAGTCGGCAGCCTTTAAATTCAGAAATGCTGCCTGCATCAATCATTAAAAGAGAACTTGTATAAAGTTTATTTTCATAGGGCTTCGATTGAAATTGAAGCTGGATATTTTTACGGCATTCCTTTACGGTCTGTGTCTATTTTGGTAACCTTTGTCAGCGGAGATATCACAATCCTGGTTTGCAGTTAGTCATAGCACTCTTTTACAGTACAGTATATCACATATTACGACGGAAAGCAAGATGTTTCCAGTTGGAGACAATTACACTGAATGAAAGCTTTAAGCCATGGCTGCCAGTCTGGCTTAGATTCGATTACAGTGCAGCACAGGATATATTGTAAATGATTTTAAGGATGCCCCGTCTGCCCTAAAGAAGGCTTTTGGAAAGGCGATCCCTGTCCCTCTCACTTAAGGCTCTCCCTGAATAACCACTTCAAAACGCTCGTAAAGCAGCTAGCACGGACGGATCTGGCGCTCGATTGAAAACACATTGGCTCATAATCTATGCCCTCCCGTAATATGAAGGGATCCCACATCAGTTTTCAAGGTCAAACACCAATAAAATCAAAGACGGCAATTTGTCAAAGAGTCTGAAGTGATTCCGTGCGCGGGCCCTGACATCATCTGCAGTCCGTCCCGAACACGAGCGAGGAATGCCGGCTGAAGCTCAGCTGTAATTTCCCTCATGCCAGATGTAAATCATAGACTTTCCCATTACAGATCGGCTTCTGATGTAGCTGCAGCTGCACATCCGGAGCATCGCCGATCCGTCATCTTTTCAATGGCTCACGAACGCACATCACGGGAACCTGTCATTCGCCGAGGGGAACGTCCCTGGAAATAATGATTTGGTTAAAGGGGGTTAGTGGGTGAGGCAGGCAGAGAGGCATCTGCTGTCAATGAGTGTTCACCAGGGTTCAGGCAGATTCTTAAAAAAGTCTTGAATTAATCCATCTACAAATAAGGCCTTAATTGGTATTAAAGGTGCTGTAAGTGATATATACTTTGTTAAAAATAAGTGTTAAATAGCTCTACATTCTGACAGCCATCACTGATAGTGACCCATCTTACTGACAAAACACTATCTATATCACCATATCAGTGATGGCTGTCTGAATGTAGACCTATTTAACACTTTTTTTTTTTTAAAAAGGGAGGAAAAAATGAAATACCACCTGCAGTACCTTTTTAAATCAACCTTTCATGAGTCTTAAAAAATGCTGAGGCAGAGGCGCCCCAGTAGCTCACCTGGTAGAGGTGGAGTCCTTACCGCAGTGGCCCGGGTTCGACTCCGACTCGCAGCCCTTTTACCAGGAAACGACCCATCTGCCAGACATGCAGATCATGTCTATATTGCGTCATTCGGTCCAGGACCATATCTGTATGTCTGCGCGACGTGCAAATCAGGTTCAACACATTCCCATAAACCGTTTGTATAATATCATACGAAAATATTGCACAGCAGTTTGGAAATATCATACAAACGTGTCCCTGTCACCTGATAGACATGTCAATAACAGCAACACTTTGTTTGATTTAGGCAACTAAACGACTTGGTATGGTTAGTAAAAAAACACTGCGATTGCAATAAAATCGCATTAAAATCCTTACTCTCTAGTTCCGGTTTAAATACATGTCCCGGCCGTGTGATAGACACGTCATTAACATTGCGATTAACATTGTGGAAAGGGACTAATTTGGTAGGTTTAGGCTACAAATATACATAGTTAGGTTTAGGCAACAAAACGACTTGGTATGGTTAGTAAGAAAAACACGGGGATTGCATTAAAATGCTTACTTCCTTGTTCCATTTTAAATACATTTGTGTATCACACGATTGTGTGATACACACAGACTCGAACTCTGGTCTCCTGGGTGAATGTCCTGCATGCGATCGTGCCCCCAACCGATCTTTCTTCTTCACAAGTTTACCTGAATGCACCACAAATTAACAAGGGGCAACTGAACACACCATTGAGATCTGTCAGTGGTCAGTGCCCGCACACATTCCGTTGTTTGTTTACACAACGCAAATGTTGCCACACCGGTGACTTCAAGGGACACAGTAGGATTTTACAGTTTTGCTGTTTCTCCGTCATCTCCGACTCCAGCAGTGGTCGTGGTGTTTGGAAAAGCACAGCTGCAGGCTAACTGTTACACCGCTAAGCTAACTGTTAGCTGTTGTAATCCTTTTGAGTGTAATACAGCCACTTTAGATCATTTAGCTTCAACATTAATGATGCCAAGTACCCAGCAGTAGTTTGCAGTCTGTTCTAGTTTTGTCATCATCTTTAAAATACTGTATCTCCACACTGCCGACATCGTTGCTCCTCCGCCTCCCCGTTCAACGTCACGCTGCCGTAAAGTGGTATCGGAGTAGTTTTACAAGTACAAGTATAAGTACATGAGCACAGTATATGACGTGCATCCGTAACTAATGCAGTAACAAACCTTGTGGTAATGGTAATTTAGTTACTTAATTTTTAAAAAGAATGCATTTGAGAACTAGTTACTGCCCAAAATCACAGAGTTACTGTAAGTAACGTGTTAGTCCCAACACTGGCTCCCGGACTCAAATGAAACAAAATATGTCGATTGTTGTTTGTTTTTGTTTTTTCAATTTTGGTTACTGTAAAATTGGTCTTAAATTGAATTCTGAGTGGCATTAAAAAAGTCTTAAATCTAACTTGCCTTAAGCTGTAAGAACCCTGATTCACAAGCAGTCAGCGCCCAATCCTCATTAACACAGTGGTGCATGAGAACAAGCTGATTTCACCGTGAAGTTGCTGCACTGAGGAGGAGTTCTTTTGGCCGTGCCGTCTCTCCAGGTGGCTTTCTCTGGCTTCCCGGGGCTTGAGCTGAATTCCCGGGCCCACTGCCCGAGAGCCTTTGTGCGCTCTATCAGGTGCAAAGCGGGAGCTCGCCTTTCTTCTTCACGGGTTTGATGATGCCCAGCAACTGTCATCTGTCAGCAACATCTGTGGGAAGCAGCTTGTTTTCAATGACTGTGGATTTTCTGGCTGTACCTGTCAGTCTGACTCATCGAGGTTCATAACAGATGCTGTGGTACTTTTAAACTCATTAACTGCATCCCACACTGTGTTGTGGTTGTCTTTCATTCGGAGTGACATGTAGGGGTTCTTGGTTAAACGTGGATGAATTGGAGCCAAATAAATCATTAGACAAAAATTTGTGCATTTGCTTATAAAAACCTGTCAAATTAATGATGTCATTTGGATTTCTACATTTTACAGCCCAGTCACCAGAATAAAATGTTGACATTTCTGCAAACCACATATATGTGACATTTGTACATTACATACATATCATATCAACATTTCTAAAGTGACATAGTTCAGATCACATGTATACAAGCTGAGTCTCTCTCATCAGGAGGAGGAAGGCACCATAGATGGTGTGAAATCTGGGCAGTGGTGGAAGAAGTACTCAGATATTTCACTGATGAAACTAGTAATACCACAGTGTCGAAATACTCTGTTACAAGTACAAATTCTCCTCTCAAAATGTTAATTATTATAGTTAATATTAAGTACAAAAATACCCGCTTCAAAATCTACTTGAAGTACAAAAAGTAAAAAAGTACACATGCAGAACTGCCTCAGCACAATATATAATATAGTATTGAAGTATAATTATTGATGCATTCATTCAGTGCTTTAATGTTGCAGTTTTTTCTTTTACTAGAATGCCGGGTAGCTATAAAGTCTTATTTTTATACATAATATTGCACCATCATTTATTTGTTGGTTATATTCTGTATTAGTAACCAGAGTCTGCAAAGTAACTAGTAACTAAAGGTATCAAACAAGTGCAGTGGAGTAAAACGTACAATATTGCCCTCTGAGATGTAGTGGAGTAGAAGTATAAACTAGCAGAAAATGGAAATAAAAGTAAAGTACAAGTACCCCAAACAACTGACCGTTCAGACCAGTAGCAGACCGCTGTTCGAGACCAACAAAACCGGGTGTTTATATGCCTCCGCAACGGCCATGTTTGTTTGTCCATCCGTCCGTCAAAAGGTCAGAGGTCAACTTCACTGTGACATCGTCATGTTCTGCAAAAAA
Source organism: Heterobranchus longifilis (assembly GCA_028570985.1). Lineage (NCBI taxonomy): Eukaryota > Metazoa > Chordata > Actinopteri > Siluriformes > Clariidae > Heterobranchus > Heterobranchus longifilis. The sequence goes on along the minus strand of JAOVVB010108749.1, from coordinate 4,035 downwards.
CACTTTTCTGGCCAACGCCATAACTCACAGAACAGAAGGGGAGACATGAAAATGTGCTTATTGTTTAGATCTTCTGTGCTGCCGGGTTGAACATGTGTGTGAAGCATCCATGTATTGCCAGAAAATACACGTAATACCTTTTTATGAAATTCCTCCAAAGTTTTCACCTATTATGTGAGTCTGGACAGACATGGATCTAAACTGACCAGTTGGTAGAGGCATACAACCGCAAGGCGGTAATTCTAGTTTAACAAGAGATCGGGACAATAACCGTAGATTTTTGTTATTTACGATGATTCCGTAACTTCCGTAATGTGCCTAATAAATGTCCTTATTTTAACCCAAATCACAATGTTATTTCTAAACGTACCACCTAATTTTGTTGCCTAAATGTTCTTTTTGTTTGAATTAACAAACTGCAACTGCAGTGAAGCATCATAAGCTGTTTCCATTCACGTATATTTATGCGCCTTTTGAAGTATTGCATTAGAAAAGGTCAATGGAAATGGCATAATTCGATAAAACTTCCTCAAATGCGCAAAAAAGTTTGTACGCACGCTTGAGGTGTTTTTTTTGCCTTTGTTGAAAAAGAGTTAATGCACCGAATGGGATATGGAAACACCTTTGCCAAATAACTTCTGAAGTAGTGAATATTTAACTCACATGACTGATCAGTTTTTTCTGCTGTCGGCATCTTTTCGGATATTCCCATATTGTGTCTTTGTCTCCAGAGAACATTAAACATGGCGAGTGGACATGAAATAACTATTAAAACTTGCCCAATTTAACCAAATTCCAGAAGACCTCTTTTCATATCATAGATGCGGTTAGATGGCCAAAAAGACTTGTTTTGTTTCTGGGTCACTACCCCTACTCCTTCTACTGATAGTGGTAGATATGACAGATTACAACTTTTGACAAAATTACACTGTAGCTTAATTTATTCGCCTCAAACCAGTTGATGGAAACGCACCTGATTCGCATTTCTTTTTTTGCAACATTTCAAAAGTTTGCTTAAAATTCACATTACAGTTGAATGGAAACACAGCTATATAGTACAACAGTTAAGCTCATATATGGAATTGTGCACTTTATGAAAGAAGCATGACATTTTCACCAGTGTTACTACATATGAGGAGGTTTAATTTTCGATGTGGAGGCATTTCTGATTGGACCTCTGAAGTGGCCAATGAATGATGTTGAATTCCAGTTTTTGGCATTCGTGACAAGGATAAACTAATGTTAAGAGTCGTATTCATACCACATGGACACTTTTTACATTCAAATATTGTACAAAGACTGTGCAAGGTACATTAATTTGAAAATGTCCAAATATGGAACTTGTGAATGTACCTATACAGAAAATATATGAAAACAATGCTACAGTAAGGCTGATGTTAACATTTTTTATATACAGTCCACTAATTCACCATATTTGTAGTTTCTAGTTCTTGCACAGTAACACAGGGCAGTGCACCTGAGTGTCACCTTGACACATTTACAGCATCCAGTGCAACACATGAAGCCATCTAAAATTCCCCCTCCCAGCCTGTTCCCAGCTCAGTTCCAGCTTAATCCCAGCTCACCTCCAGTCACAGGGAGTCCCCCCTCCTCCTCCTGTTTTCTGACAGGTTGTGTCTAGACTCCACTGTAAACACACCCACTCATTCATTTGCAGGCTGTTACCATGATATGGTGCTTCCTTCACAAAAACACTTAATTTAATGACATTTAAATTTAAATTAATTTAACTCCAGCCACTGACCAGGTCAAGGACCTGCCTGGGGCCCATCACTGAGGCACAGGGAATTCTAGGTGGCTTCATCTGTATAGTTTGACACACAAAAGTGACTGTCAATAAAGATTTTGGGGGGAAAAGAAAAAAAAGTGCTATTTATTTTTACAGTTTACCATGAGCTCACGTTGATATCTGCTTCATATGAAACGTACAAATGGAACATATCCGTGGTTTGCCGAAACATTTATTCTTGCGATTTGGTTTCAAATCATCAAATGCATCCCACACTTTGTTGTGGTTGTCTTTCATTCGGAGTGATATTTAGGGGTTCTCGGTTAAACGTGGATGAATTGGATCCACGTGCAAAGAAATCCTTCAACGGACAGAGATTTTTGCACTGGATTTCCAAAAACCTGCCAAATCAATGACGTCAGTTTGGATTCCTACTGTAATATACTATTTGACATATCAATGACTTAAATTGCAATTTGAATAGCTTACATTATCAATATTTGCAGTAGTCATCCCGCCTCGCGTTAATCTACACAAAGTCGACGGCGGTGCCGAGCAGAATAGAACTCCATCTCAAATATTCATCCAAGGAAATCTTCGCTGATTGCAAAAAATATCCAAACCTCTGCAGCAGTTGGAATCGTTTCATGTTTAGCTTATGAATAAGTAGAGGCAGCTCATTCCAAATCCAGCAAAAAGGGATGATAGATACACATGATAAGTATGTATGACTCCCATTCCAATAACTCCTGAGTCGCGGAACAACCCCTGCAGACCTGGGTAATCCCTTTGACGAATAGCTGCGGTGCAAATCCTAACTGCAGCCATCCCAGATCCAACGGGCCCATTCCAGGACCAATTGGCAGGGGCCATTAGGGGCGTTCACATACATTTAGATGATCCCTCTGTTTGCATTACCCAGGCACAGATAATCTGTGTATACAGTGGGAAATTAGGGCAGAGCAGCCCTAGGCGCTTGTAGAAAGAGACCTCCACATGTTCACTTCAAAGGGGCTGCGGCTGAGTGGAAGCAGGTGTGTGTTGTCCGGAGTCAGGCGCAGGGTGGGCCCGGCTGGGTGGAGGAAGGAAGGCGGGGACCCCCGTAGGCCAGTCTGTGTGTGGTGTAGAGTTGAGTCAGTGCACGTGTGTCTGTGCGGGGCGAAAACAGGCCAGCTTAACAACTCATTCGTTTCAAATATGTGTCACTGATACAACGTACTGACCTGACATATTTGTCCTGGGAAAAGTATTCTGGGAAATTTTAGTTACCATGTGTTCACACCAGACGCAAATAAATTCATTTGCACAAATGAATTACGTATAAAGTCAATGTAAAGACGCGATTAGACATGAGTTCCGGTCGGGCGACGCAAAGGACAAGGTGCGAATCACGCGGCACAAATTACGCAGCGTGATGGCCTCGAATGACGCAAATTTGTTAATTCCCTTATTTAAAAAAATCAGAACTTCCGTGGCGAGCGACGCAAGTAATCATGCAAATGAAGCAAGTCAAAACAAAAGATGGTGTGAGCACACAGTTAGCCTCCATACCTAGATCCATACCTATCTGCTAAGTTCATTTCATTCACTTTGCATTAGGGTCTCGTCTCCCATTCAAACACATTTCCATTGACTAAAAACATCTGAAAATTGTCTTTCTTTCTTTCTTTCTTTCTACAGTTTAAAGTTACAGGGACAGTGCACATGAATATATATTTCCATAAATGTTCCAGGTTAACCATCTTGGCTCATTTTCAACTGCAGTCCCTGGGCAGGTGGAATGACAGATACAAAGACACATAAAATGCATTAAAATAGCAATACAGTACACATAGTAGAACAATTATAAGTTACTGAGTATGGTCACCCATTTGATTGTGTTTTAAACATGATTTTAAATTAATTTTAAATTAACAATAGTGTTGGCAGACTGTTCCATGTGTGAGCTGCTCTCATTGAAATAGACTGTCCGAAGGCCTCCTTCTCATAGTATTAAACAATCCCTTGTGCCACAATTGAAGGGAAAGATGTCGCTCACAGAGTTTGAGTGACCTCTGATCTCTTAGATGTACAGAAATACCATAACAATTATCACTTTAGAAACATCCCATCTGAAAGAGACATTTGTCAAGATACAAGAGTATATTTACGTGACATTATCTTGATCCCATGGAAGTGTTCAGTTTTACTCTACTAGTGCATATAAACCTGTAAAAAGAATGGATGTAGCAGCAGCGACGTCACATGTTGGTTTGTGGACTACCTTTCTGAAGCCACCAGTTTGA
>JAOVVB010108732.1:0-12837 GCA_028570985.1 Heterobranchus longifilis | reverse complement strand
CACCTCCTCTCATTCCCACCTACATGTCCCATTGAGTCGCCTTATTAAAATGCTGAAAGGGCCACAGGAATATGCCTCTGCTCAGAATATGCTCTCCATCAGACGCAGGCTTTGAATTCCATATGCACCACCAGTGGGTCATCTCTTTTGTCACATTCCTTTGGGTAATAAGAAAAGAAATACAAAGAGATAGCGTTTGGCCTCCTCTCTTCGTAACAACCTTCACTTTTCATAGCAAAGCCTTTTATTTTCTCTGGGGTTTGATCCATTGTTAGTGCATTGTTGTCTGCTGCACATTGGGAATGCCTTTATACTGATTTGCAATTGCAGAGTCATTTTCATGTTGGATTCTGTTTGTGTGAGTGTTGATGCTCTGGGCAAGAGCTTATTGGTTTTTCAGTTTCAACCAAAAACTTTCTTGTAAGTGGAGTCATTTTTTACATTGTATGATCGAGGTTCAACAGCACACAGAGAAGTTTTAACAGTAGTTGGAAACTATTAGGTAGATCCGATAGAATTGTCACTGCATTTCTCTGACTTCATCTCATCACATTTCATCCGATTTTATTAGCTTTTGTAATGTCGTATAATGCCATACACTAAATGTAACCTATTTCTTTTGGATTTTGATGTTCACTTGTGCAGAGTCTATTTCTGCTCATGTGTTATAGAATGAGAGTTTTTCTTTGTTTGACATTCGTGACAGATTGTTTTTTCACTCAGTGGAGCTGCCTGGCTAAAAAGGAGATTATATGAATTACAGAGAAATCCATGGATTTATCGTCCTCTCTCTTTTCTCTCCATCCCTCCATTTTGTGCATTAACAACGCTCCTCAACCGTAATAAGAAATCTTACAAGTTAAACGGCCCGGTGACACTCGGCCCGGTGTTTCAGAGGCTGCCACAGATGAGCAGTCAGGCTAACATGTTTGGTCCGTATCAGGGATCCTCTAGCAAGGCCTTTTCACCGTGCATCAATGGTGTCAGAGTCACAGCTCATTAGTTTGGATTACGGGGCTCTGCCGGGGAACAAGTCCCTTTCTCTGATGTTATATGACTGTGAATACAATAGAGAAATACCCAGGCTTATTATGGAGACTCCCCAGTCAAGATGTCTTTTTCATCATTCAGTTATCCATAGCATGAATTTGTGAATGTGTTTATCCAAGGCAAATCCTCAAGTAATTTATGGCTTTAAAAGCACAAGATAGACTGTCTGAAAATGTGCACCATTGTAAGAGTAAAAACAGAAAGGTAAGCATATTGGTTACTAACGTTAGCACGCAATCAGTAAAGTGCTTTATGAGTATTATAAGCAAGATTAGCCAGAACAGATGGCTTGCACACAAACTATATGTGGTATAATATAAGTTTTTAATTTCAAAGTTGAGTGAACGGTTAAGTAAATCCATATGCCAAGAAAATCTCCCTGTGTGCTGATAGTTGGAAGTCTTCATTGTGTTGGTTGAATCTTTGAGAAAAACAGTGCATAAGATAAGCATACCGCAGGGCTTTTGGGCTGGCTTTTTTAATATTGTGGGTAGACACATTCCATTTGTTAGACTTTTCTTTTGTCTTCTAATTCTGAAAGTGCACACGGAGGTCTAGATCAGGGCGAGCATAAGCAATGGAAGTGCATTAAAAATAAATTGGAAAACAGGTTGCGCAACCTTTCTCCAATACATTTATAGTGATTAAGAGGAATAACAAAGTATATTGGATTGGAGTTGTACATCCTGTTTTTTTGTTTTTTTTCTTTGTTTATACTTTTTTGTGGGGATATAATTCTGAGAATAGTAATATTAGAGATTACAAGCAGCCGTAGTCTCTTTGTAATCTCTGTCAAAACAGACTGTTTTTTGGCTGTTTAATTTCCCACTGCACCTCTACACTCAAGGTCTCATTAAAGTGCTCGCATTTTTGGCGGAGCTGCTACCAACAACATTTTCACACATTTTTTTTTGTGCTTTCTTTTAATACTGAGCCCTGGGTGAAAAATAATAATCAGTCTAGTCTCACTCCTCTCTTTATTCTCTAACAAAGAATTTCACACAGCCCTCTAGGAAGTACAGTGCATCACTTCATTAAACTTTTGAATATTATGCTGTTTAAAGTGTTCTGGTGTAGCTAACTTCTGTTTTCCCTATAGGGCATGCTTTTTGCAACAACCGAACATGCAGTAAAAACAGCGCATGAACGCTCGCAAACATTTATGATGACAGCTATTATGATGGAAGAGCTTTCAGGTGGCCTTAATGCGTTTTTATGGCCCAACCTCTGACATCCAGCGTGTCCACAGGTGAAGATAGAAGCACACTACTGTAAGATGCAGTTTGGCGAGGCAGCTGGCGTAGCCCCTTGGGTCTTGCCGCTCCACCTGGAATCTCTTTGGGGTTTCACCTGCTGTTTCCGTAGAGAAAACAAGAGCGTTTCCACATATTGACTCTCAGTCGGCTTGGTGCGAAAGATCAAATTGCAGCTACAATCTCACAGGGGCCGACACTTAATCAGGTTCTTTAGTTGTGAGACACCTGAGACCAACTGACATGGGAGGTTTATGTTTTTCAGGTTACTGTTCGAATGGGAGCAAAACTTGTGTGTGCAGATGAAGCAGTGCAGAGTGAGAAATGAAAAAGGTGATAATGTTTTTTTTAACAGGCCATCTTTACTTCACTTTCCCATTGACAGTTCTGTTCTAGTGTGTCTTCAGTGTAGGGATGTAGGCATTGATTTTAACATTTTTGAATAGTAATTTAATTATTAAAAAAAGTCGAAAAGTTTATGTAACTATCGTCTTGTTTTCCCTTGTTTTGAAAATGTGTGTGGCACGTTCAGTTTGGTCCTTTCTCTATGAGTGCACTATAGCATTTGTTGCAGCTCTGCACAATGGGCCAGATGCTGCTGTACAAATAAGAAACATGCATGACGAGTATAGCTGTCTGTGTGGAACTCCTCCTAAAAAGAAACAAAAATGAGGTGCAGTTTTACTGTAACTAGGCTTGGGTGATATCACAGCATTATGGTATACCAGTACCAGGGTATGGTGCTGATTTGTAAAAAGTCTGAGTTAATGCTTTGTCACGTCTATCCGCAAGACGACAAGCAAACACCTTTTTAAATGTTTGTTTTCTGAATGGAGTTTGGATCGATTAGGGCATGACTGCCGATGCTAAACAGATTCTGCTGTAATATTACTGCAATAAACACATCAAAAGTACGCTGAAATAACTATATCATGATGAAGATTAGTAAAAAGTCTGAATTCATCCTCACGTCTGTCTGCAAGACAAAATTCAATTTCTGAATGGAGTTCTGCTCCATCAATACTTCATCACAAAGATATTTTTTTCCCACACAAACATCATCATATACTGAATATCCTAGTAAAATAGCAAGACGGTATGAAGTTATGAAAAAATGGATACCGCCCAAGCCTAACTGTAACCACAAAATCTGTTTCAGCTTGAATACGTCGTTCATAGCGACTCAGAGTGAAACGAGTCTGAGGGTCCCAGTCCAGCCGGTCAGTGTTTGCTAACATTAGCACCATGTTGTCAGTGTTGTCATGGAGCATGCTGTGACTTTTCCGTGTCGTCCCCAGTGTTCAGTAGCTGTGGGACCCGACGGGTTACGCCAGATTCAGACAAATATTTACAAATGTCAGAAATGTATTACATCAGGATAAACCCCTTGAGATGTATCATCTCGTTTTTTCGAGGGGGTCCTAGACAAACATTGACAAAATATATGGATGCAAATTAAGATACAATGTTATATAACACAACACTTAACAAAACAAAGCTACAACAAACAAAATTAGAATATGCACAAGAAAAACAAAACAAACATGAATAAATAAATACAATAAAATACAATAGGTACAACCTTAGACTCAATTAAATAAAATAAAATTAAATGATCTTGACAACTTGCCATGGTGCTTCAGTTCTTTTTAGTGGAAAATATAGTGTTTGTGGAGGTTGCGACTATCCGAAGAATGGTCGACTATATTTTCCCAGTGAATATCGAATAGTATTTTTGCTTGAAATGTCCATCCCTACTTCAGTGCAGCATTGACTCAAGTGATACTTTTGACAGATGGCATAACACTGAATCACTTAAACTATGCAGTGATACAATACTGAGGAGCTGTATAGTGGCTTCAAAGGGTTGAGTTAATTATTAGTGTGATGTATCATAGTGGTGGTATACAACTACTCTTTGGCAATTTATATTATGTTGGTGCTCTGAGAAAGGGCTTCAGAGATGCTTTAGCAGTGTTACTCATGTTTGTTTATTGCCTAAACAGCTGCGGCAGTGAATTTCAATATTGTTACTGAATGGTTCATTCACTTGCTTGTTCAGGCTGCATAGCTCCGTGCACAAGATACCTGTAGACAAGCGCAGCGAAACCTGAGACGGGGGGAACAAAATTGGTCCAATTCAGATTTTATAGAGCAGCTTTTGTTTTGTATTGTATTCCATTATCGGGGGGCTTGCTTTAGTGGCTCAGTGACCACTGATTTTCTGCCAGAGCCCATCACATTCGATATAGGCTCAGGCTCCCCCCCCCTCCTCTCAGATAACGACAGAAAGCATTTCTCAGGGTTTTTAAACACTTCTGGGAGACTTATCTATAGCCCTGATGGCCTGTCCACACTAATCCATTTCAGCGCTGCACCTCCCTTATACCTTCTTATTGATACAGTGGTACTATTTTATTAGACTTGAAGCTGGCAGAACAGCTCTTAAGGGAAATATCCTGTTTCTTTTTTTTTATTTGAAATGGTTGTAGAGGGTATGGAAAAGCCATTTGAATTATATGAGCTTTCATTTCATAAACTCAACATCCTCCTCTCTAGTTTCCAAATACCAGTCAAGGCATATAGCATTTTAATAGTCCCTAATAAAATTCTTGTTTAAGTTAATGTATCATTAAATTGAAATAGAATAGTTTATACAGTGTAATTTTCTCTGTTGTACTGAAGGAGCCTGGGCTGCTATCAGATCCACTGTGTGTGTGTGTGTGTGCGTGTGTGTGTGTGTGTTTTGGGTGGGTTTACTGACACTTAGCCAGAGAAGAGTAATTGGAGCTCTGAAGAGAAATGAGAGAAAGGGAGACAGAGAGATAGAGGGTGAAGTTAGGAAAGAGAGATGAGATAGAGGGTCTAATCTATGAGGTGTCAGCCCAATGCCAGATGAAATCCACCACTCCTTTGATGAGGAAAGGCCTTGAGGTGCCCATCTAATAGGAGGGATTGGGAGAAGGATGGCTCCAATCTACAGGTCAATCCTGTTCAGGGTTCCCTACCACTGAAAGGACGGGAGGATTGTTAGAGCTGGAGGCTCATGAGCTAAATTATCATGAACACTATACTAGCCCGGAAAAAGTGATCTGCACCTACCCTGCACCTGGGTGGTAGAGAACTCGTGTTACTGATTACATCGCAAATGCACCACGGACGGCTGTGCCTTTCTGGTTGAGCTTTTACTGCACGGCCCATTTTGGCAGACAAGGGGTACAAGCGCCCCGAAGTGCTGCCTGCTTTCCTTCAGCGCCCATGTTAACCATAGAATATATATATATATATGTATATATATTTATGTAAATATGATGTTAACCAACTGGGCTGTTCAGACCATAGAAGTAGTGGCGCGGAGCTCCGTGGTCGGCTTGCAATCTAGTTTCTGGTCTATTTTCTCTGTGAGCTTCGGGTGAATCTGTCAAGAAAACACACTGATAATCTATTATAGATAATATAGATATATTATATGATAGAAATGATCTGATTCTGCACTTTTGCTTTTCGCTTTGACACCAAATCCTCTGCAACTGTCTTGTCATGAAGTGAAAGTGAAAGTTAAAGCTGACTCCTGCAACTGGGTTTTCTTTATTTATTTTTTTAAATCAGGCGGTGGGCAAGTAATGTAATCTGTGTATGCCCAAACACTGTGTAACACTGGTAACAGCGGTTACCACGGCAAACCTACTAGGTGGCTATAAAGATGACAATTGTAACATTCAGGCAACATTTCACTAAAACCTTCATCCATTCTTTGCCACCTGAGCGAGGTCACGGCAAGAGGAGAGATGGAGGATGGATGAGGATGGAGAGCATGACCAGGGCCAGCAGTTGGCTACATCTTTAAGGAGCTAATGCTGTTATCTCGGGGAGTGTACCTGTCATTAATCTGATTGTGGTCTTTTCATTCTCTCCATGGCAGATTGATGTTGAATAATCAAAGGTGGTGGTGCCCAGACAAAGCACAAGGCCACAGGGATTAGTTCCCATCTAGGAGACATTGATTTGGTTTTAATGCCCACAAATATTGATGGAAATGGTGCAAATACAAGGCTGGGTTTCTCTCAGAGCCAAGGCTCTCCATTTCCCCTGCTGGAATCTGTGGCATCGTTGAACCACAAAAAAGAAGAAAGATCACCAGAGCTGTGAATCAAAAAAAAGTGCGTTAACTCAGTTCCACTCAGTTCCACTCAGATATACATCTACTTGCTATTTCTATTGCCTGCTGATTGTGGGTGGCCCTGTCTGGCTCCAGAGGAGTTGGTGTGCTGCCATGTTTGCACACCAACTGGCAGCAAAGTAGGCACAGAGGGGCCGAAGATCTTTGATGATCAGTGGAGCAAAAGAAGAGAGAAAGCCCCCTCTAGAGGAATGACTTTCATCCTTTCTCTCTGTATCTCTCTATCTTTATCAATCTGTCTCTCGTTATGATGATGCGTAGCAACCAGCAACACAGAATACACTTAATCATAAAGGAGAGCTCTGAACTCAATTGCATGTCGTACAAAAGAGGTTTTGTATTCACTGCGTATAAGCAAGCTGCACATCAAAAGTCCTCATTCAGATCATTCACTCACACAATCTGCCCGCAGGCCATGCCTCGTTGTGCTTGTTTATGCACTACCTGTGCGTGTGTGTGCGCGTGTGCGTTTACGTGTTGCCATATCTCAGATGTTGTGTAGGAAAAACTGCCAGTCTGCCCAGGGAAACTGGTGAGACATCAAATATGGGAGAGTTGCAGGTCACTCCCTGGGAAAATCGGAGGCTTCATGGAGCTCGGCTGCCGTGTCCTTGAATCCCAGCATTTCTCTCTCTCGTCCTCCCACTCTTCCCCGGAGTCATTTCAACCCAGTTATCACACAATGCATCCGGGAAAAGCCTGAGAACGGCATGCCACAGAGCAAGGGGCCGTTAAACCTGCAAGGAAATTGTTCTGCATGTCTTTTTTTTTTTAAAGATTATGTTTTTTGGCTTCTTTGCCTTTTTTGATAGCACAGCTGAAGATTGACAGGAAAAGGGTGAGAGAGAGGGGACGACGTGCGGCAAAGGTCGAACCTGCGACCGCTGCGGTAAGCACTTTAGCCTTTGTATATGGGGTGCACGCTCTACCACTGCGCCACCATTACACTGCAAGTTTGCCGTCTGCCCTGTACTGCTAACTGCCGGTCTATCTCCTATGGCGTCATCTCTCAGCTCCAGTGATGAGCTGATTGAGTTGCAGCTGTAATGGCAGATGCCTGTCAGTCTCACGGAGTCTGACGGATGGGGATTAGCTCCTCAGTCGACACGCGAGGAATTATAAGAGCCCCCGTTTTTATCCACCCACTAAACAAAAGGGTCAGTATAACTGAAAGTGACTGCAAAAAATAAGCCAGTAACTTGCACAGAAGATTGGCACTCAGTGTAACAGAGAGAAGATTCATCCAATTTCAGTTTTATATCTTCCAGCAGCTGGCACAGAGTGTTTTCCATTTAATAAATTGTGGATCAGTATGCCTGTTTCTCAGGCTTCCTCAGTGGTACAGTTTTGGAGCTGATGAAATGAGGTGTACCAATTAATTCTGTTGACTTAGTTTTCACTGCGATGTTATTAAATGTAAAATAAGTAACTTCAAACACTTGCTATATTGGCCTAAAACTGAGGGATGTGTGAATCTAGTATTTGGAAACTGATACCTGATTTTGTACGATCACCTAGTCAGTAATATGACCAACTACTGACATGATAGTATAAAACTATTCATACATTCATGCTAGTATTTTCTTACTTGAGCATCTGCAGCCATACTAGCAGCTCTGTGAGGCTGTATCTCAGCTAAATACTCACATCAGCATGCTAACATGCTTACAATAATAATGCTAACATGTTGATATTTAGTATGTCTCCCATGTCCACCATGTTGCTTTAGTGTGTTAGCATGCTAACATTTGCTAATTAGCATTAAAAACAAAGTGCAGTTAAGGCTGATGGGAATGTCATTAGTTTTACAGGTATCTGGTCCTAAACCATAGTATTTAACAAAATGTTGTGGTAATATTGTACCTCTGTGGACCAGCAATATGTGGACCAAATTTCACAGCAACCCATCCAATGGTAGATATTTCAATAAAGAACTAAAAACTCATTAAAGGCATTAAAGGGAAAGTCAGAGGACCAAAGTTGTTATATATCCTCCAGGGACCTTGAATATCAGTTGTGAATTTTATGGCAAATCTGTCAAATAGTTGTTGAGGTATTTCACTCTGAACCACAAATGTCGACCTCATGGTAGCACTAGAAGAAACATGAGGGGATCACCAAAATCATTGGGATTTATCCTTTGGGGACCATGAATGCCTGTACAAAATCTCATAGCAATCCATGAAATAGTTATTGAGATATTTTAGTCTGGACCTAAGTTGTGAACCACAATACTTTTGTGGTTGTATGCCTAAAATAGAAATGTATTCATCTTGAGCGTCCGAAGTGAGCCTTGAATGTATTGAAGTCGTCTTTTTGTCGACTTTGAGCCTAATGTGCAGCATTGTTAGAGCCTCTAATGGGACCTTGTGGTTCAATGTGACCGTAAACTTTGACTTAACTGGTGGGCCTCTTGTCATCTCCCTGCTGAGGATACCCTGAAATAATGAAAGCTTTGTCTGACATCAAGGAGAAGAAAAAGCTCTAGTGGTACTGATACCGAATTTGTTGGAAGATAAAGTTTCCCTGCGGACATCCAAACTGCAGGAACAGAAACATCCTTTCATTCTGGTTCAGAATGCTTTGTCTTTTCTCTCTTCTTTGGCAGACATGTCCTTTTCTTCCTAATAGATAAGAGGGCATTCATCTTTTGTCTTTGTAGAGTAATAAAATGATTAAGTCAATTAAAAGCCAGCCACGTTTCTCTGTGTGGAAAAGCTTCTTTGGCATTAAATTATCGAGCCTCTCTTGATTTTGCACACACTTCGTTCATGAAACTGTATTCATTTGTCAAGGTACAAGAGGACATCATAGATGAAGTGATATACAGCAGTTCCATGTTCATCAGCAGTCCATTATAATCTTTAAGCTGGAAAACTGTAATCTCTATTAACAGATATCTGCATGAAGGCAGAATCTGTAAGCAATGGGACAAGATTTTGGTATCCGAAGCGTTCTGGTTTCCTTTTGTAGTCAGAGTAATATTCACCAGTTACGTCTGAGTGAGCTTTGGTTGCATGCAGGTAAACGATCCGCATGGAGAGCAAAAGAAGCAGAACAATTTGGCCGAAATGCAATCTCTGAACTCATCAGCTATCGTCTGACGATGATTTCGTTTTTTGTTAACTATGTTTTAAACTGTTAACTGAGTGTAAACTGGCTACTTGTGAAACATTCTGTAGATGTCGTCTCTCAACTCCAAATCCATTCTCGCGTCTCAAGTTGCTAATCGGACTGTAAACTAAGGTTGTCGAAAGTATCGTTACTTTTTTCGATACCACGTGTTTAAAACAATACAATACCCGTTCCATTCGATAGTATCGAAGGAACAGTCGGCAGGAGGAGAGGAGAGCAGCACGGCTGCTTTTTTGCCGTGGTATCAAAAGAGGTATCGATATTGTTTCTTTTTACAAGTATCGTATCGATGTCCGTCCGTCCGTCCGTCCGTCCGTCCGTCCATCAGCCTTGGTTCAATGACAGACACCAGGCTGGGAGCCATCACTGCAGTTGACAACAAAAACCATCTGTCCCCCTGCTCATCATTAACCCTGCTGGCTATGTCCCGGCCACTGTGCTGACAGGAGAGAGATGGATGAGGCTCCCTGCTGAAATAACTGGCAAAAACTTGATATATCTCGGCACAGACGGACGATTGCGTCATAGCCTGGCACATTTTGTTGTAAGCAGCAACAGAATGATTCTTGACATTTGCTTTTTTTCAAAGTGCTTCAGTGTTACTGCCTGTAGAGAATATCTTCAGGCTGGAGCTGATATGGATATTTCTGTCAGGGAGGATGAGGATTTCTCTCTCCAGCATGTGCTGCGATGCCAGCTGTACACAATGAAGTCATTCTAATGCGTTTTACTACCATATGCTGTGATTACATGTTTGCACAATTGCACAATTACACAGCTATTATCTTTCATTACCCATAATCTATTGTAAGTCTAAATCTGATCTAAATCCTCGTGCAATGTATTTATATGTACAAATTAATCTAGCTGCTCAATTCGGATACTAGATTTTAGCAGCTAAACATAATTTTGCATCAAAATATCACTCCTGTAGCTTTAAGCTATCATGTCATCCAAAAGTCAAATTGCATATTGGACCAACTAGATACAGTTAAAAGAGGAAAACAAGATTTGATGGACAAGGCCCAGCTATTGTAAGGTGATGTCAGCATTTAAATGACTTATGGTTTTCCTGCAAACAATACACAGTAAAGAAAAAAAAACCATTACAAAATCCAGATTCAAACATCAAAAAAGCCACATATAGATCACACATGTCCTACATGAATACTTTGTGATTTCAGGCATCTTTGAGGTTATGTTGGCTGAGGTGCATAGAACATTAGTACTTCATGAGATGAGATGCAGATCTTCATTATTTAGGTGTGTATCTGTATTTACTCAGCTGACAGAGCAGAACACATTGGCCAGTTTAGAGATGCAGATACACCTCTTTTATCTCACTGGAAAATGCTTATGTATAAATATTTATGACTTTTCATTTTATCTGAGGCAGTAATGTGATATTAATGATGAAAATGTTCCCACAGAAATACACAATCATCCATCATCAGAGGATATAGTGCAAGAGACTAATATAAAGCTTTTAATCTGAATCTACGCACTGATTATTCCAGTTACAAATTCAGCCTCAGCTATCTGATGTACACTAACAGTTTAATATCAAGCCCATGTACGGTATATCAGTGCCACATGTAACATTTCTAATGAAATAACAAACACAGCTCAAAGCTAGTTTTAGTATAGCCATATGGAGTGCAGCACATTTTAGTAGGTATACTGTTTACCATGTTCATGTTTAGTGGATTAGCAGGCTACTTATTTGTACTAAACACAAAGTACAGCTGAAGCTAATGGTATTATCATTAGTTTTGCAGGTGTTTGGTCATAAACCAAAGTATTGGACACATTTTTGACCTGATGGTAGCTCCAGATGGAAAGTTATTACAATTAGGAGACATTCCACTCAAAACCACAAATGTGAACCTCAAAGTCACAGGAGGCACCTGTGACTCTGTCACCTGTCACCAAAGGCAGTAGGATTCATCCTCTAGGGAGAATTAATGCCAGTACAAAGTTTCATGGCAATCAAACTCATGGTTGTTACGATATTTCATTCAGGACCAAAGTGGTGGATTGACCGACCAACAGACGCCACTAACATGGGCAGAAAGTACCTGATGGGATGATGTGTGTGTTTTGAGGACACACCTTGGTTTTTTGAAACAGTGACTAGTAATTTACAGTCATTCATCATCAGATAACATCAGATAAAACAGCATATTTTTTTTATCCTCCAGCATGGTTTTGACAATAAAAGAGGAGTGCACGGCCAGCTGAGGCAGATGTAAGAGAAAATGCCCTTGAAAAGAACAGCACGTCTTAGAGAGTGGTTTCAAACAAATGGGGAGAGTGCTCGATAAGAGATATGATCTGCCATTGAGAACATATTTCTCTCAAAAAGCTCGGCTGAAGCTGTACAATAAATGTCATGACAGCATAGCAGCTGTGATTAAAGACATCCAACATGTTGCCACAGCCACACATATATATGTTCAAGCTGTGCCATAGAGCCCCGTATGAACTGACCCTGCTCCTCGTGATACAGAAAAACCTCCGCAAGTGTCAACTGGATGAATGGGTCATGATGGATATGGCCAGCATTTTAAATCTCTCTGCAGCCAGCGAGAAATGGATACTGATGTTTTAAGCCAAGGAAATATTGCGTGTACTGACAGTTCATCGCCACATTTATGGAGGTTTTTCGTGGTTCTGTTATGATACTTTTTAGAAGATGTCTTCAACTTCAGATACTCAATAAAGGTGGTAGAAGTGGTAGTGTTTATGGTAAAGTATGGTATGCTAAAATTTTCTTTGACCCACTAAATTAGCAAATCTACTAACATCAGGTACAGAAGTGCTGCGAAGCGATCGGTAAATTCTAGGGCGAGCAGGAGCCTGGCCGTTTCCATCAGAAGCACATTTCTCTGCGCTGGTCAACAAGCGATTCTGCCCCTCTGCTCTTTTCTAATCACACGTGTAGCTGATTAGTGTGCATGTGTGTCAGTGTGCAGGCTATGTGTTTGTGTGTGTCTGCCTGCTCCGAGCAGCGTGCACACACAAGCAGTAGTGATAGTAGGTTATTTCTAATACATTTAGTGGATAAGATTTCATCATGTGGGGGGTAAAAATTGAGGGAATCGAAACTCCAGGAGAACAGAGAGAGATGGGAGGGAAATCAAAAGGGTTGGCAGGATGCATATTTGATCATTTATCAGAATCAGATAATTTATATTATATATAGCCTTATATGTGTTT
>JAOVVB010108721.1:0-12837 GCA_028570985.1 Heterobranchus longifilis | reverse complement strand
AACTGAGCCAACGGTTTTTCTCTCTCTTGTGCTGCGGAATTGTGGGTAATCGTCTCCCCTGCTGGGTCTTAGTGCTCCTCTCTGGTATAATCAACAGCGGTGCACGCGTGTACTGTTCATTATAACACTGTGACCACATGTGTGTAAAACATATTCTATTTTGTGTCTGTATGCGTGTGTGCGCGTGTAAAGCAAAAGCAAGTCTCATTAGAGAGGTGAAAGATCCATTTTCTCTCTCTGCTCAAGGCTCAGCCTGCTCTTTGTGTCTGTCTGCGCGCCCGTCATTGGACACCGTGCCACACACACACACACACACACACACAGACCCATCCTACTTTCGCCTTCACAGACACACACACACACATTCTTTCTCTCTGCTCTACACAGAAACACTGCTCTGTCGCGATTATTTTTAAAGGTAAAGTGCAGGTTTATTTGTTTTATTTTTACTTACTATTTTTACCGCAGTGATTCCATCAGTGTGTCACTCAATTGAGTGCCTTTAGAGAGATTTCTTGTTTATTTTTCCCGGAAAACAGCATTTCCGTTGTGTGCGCGCGTGTGTGAAAAGAGTGGAGGAATGGTAACTGTGTAAGATGAGAAGGGGTAGATGGGAGCTTACTTTAGATTCAAACGGGAACACTTATCTGTTGGGATTTATTTTTACTTTTTTTTTAAGGTAAAGTGCAGGGTTTTTTTTTTTCTAAATATTTTGTGTTAATTATTTTTGTGTATTTATTTTTTTGGACTGTGGAACGAATTATTTGAGTTTCCATTGTTTCTTATGGGAAAATTCTATTTAGTTTACGAGTGTTTTGAAATACAAACCCGCTTCTGGAACAAATTATGCTCATAATCCAAGGTTCCACTGTAGTCCATCCTTCTCTTCCCCATCGTTCTGAGATTTCCATACACTCTGTTTTATAAAGTAGGATCCAAAGCATTTAAGCTTGAAAGGAGTCTCTTAAGAACACTAACGCATAACAATTTTTTAGCATTTTTACAATTTCGTGTATGTTTCAACAGTTTGTTCTAATACTTCAAATATTTACTTAAACCCAATAAACAGAAATATTTTGTACTGTTAAAATGTGTAGTAAAAACGTTTTATCTTAGAAATAAGCTTTAAATCTTAGAAACAATTTAAAACAAAGTCAAATTTATCTACTATTTTTAAGATACCGTAAAAAAAGTATATCAACCCATTTTAGAAATTTGTACCCTTTTTAAAAGTTTTACATTTTCTCATTGTAGCTTTAAACTGTTTTCACCAATACTGTAAGGTAATAGACAGCACTGTAGCCTCGCACCTTTAGGGTTGAGGGTTTGATTACAGCCTCAGTTCTGTGTGCATGAAGTTTGCATGTTCTCCCCGTGCTTGGTGGGTTTCCTCCAGGTAATCTGGTTTCCTTCCACAGCCCAAAGACATGTAGATTAGGTTAAATGGCGTTCCCAAAATTGCCTGTACTGTGTGTGTGTGTGCCATGCAATGGATAAGCGTTATAGAAGATGAATGAATAAATAAGTTTAGTTACCACAATGTGATATCTTGCATAATTATGAAATAAAATGCAATCTCAAGGAAAGAAAAATAAAACTATTTTTCTAAATAAAAGAAAAATAAAACTATTTTTTTTAAAAGGAAAAAAATGCATGTCTTATATACTGTACATCTGACCTAATAAAAGATGCTACTCTTAATAAAATATTTCAGCTAATATTTGGCTAGACCTAACCCACAGTATAAGCTACAGCAATGGATTGCATAATATCCCAGCAGAGGAAAAATATTGTTTTCCTTATTCTAAGAATAAGATCGTTTGCCTGATGTCTGAGTTTAAGAAAAGTAAGAAATTACACGTAATATAGAGTTCAAATACTTTTCCGTAAAGGATCTGTGTTAGGTTTTTTAAAATTGCCTCTTATTGTGAGATTTTTGCTTAATTACTAATCTACCAAGTTCAGTCTAAGTAAAATTTAAATAAATCTAACATACATAATTGTGTTCATTGCTTGTAATAAGCACAACTAGCCTAATTTGTAATTTGTGAATAGCTTTAAGACCCTTTTACGGTCTTAGAATTTATTAAAAATCTTAAGTAATGTGATAGCTAGAGAGGAGGTATGTACAATTACAAGGTGTTATGAGCATACTCCACCTAGATCAAGTGATCTGCCCATGAACAGGGCTTGGAGGATACCAGACACATGCAAGAATGCTCCAGGGTTCTAGTTGACCATTTCTGTCTGCCCCTTCTTTTTATTTTGGATGAAAGCCTGAGGACAGGCTGGCTGTGAGGTCACATGTTGATTTCAGAATCGCAAACTTAACTAAACCTGGTGCTCCAAATGATTGCGTTTTCTTGTGTGATGTACAATTATTTTACCCCAGAAAAAAAATAGTTCAAGAAAGTCACTGCAAGCCCAATAGTGTCATGATATTTATGCTCATCGTGAGTTTATGTAAACGTGTGACTGTAGTCCATCCTTCTTTTTTGTTCCATCCTTCTGAGATTTCCATACACTTTGTTTTGTAAAGTATGAACCAAAGTAAGTTGTGGTTCATAAAAGTATTTAAGGTTAAACGGAGTCAAGGGCATTTAAGAACACTGAAGCATAGCAAATTTCCATCATTTTTCATGTTTCAGGTATGTTTCAACATAAGATTCTGCTCTTATGCTTCAGTTATTTATGTATACCTAATAAATGTAAATGTTTTATACTGTTTAAATGTAATAAAATTGTTTAGAATCAAATAAACAAATCTGACAGTGGGGCATGGAAATTTAAATATGATGAAAATGTTTTTTATTAAGACAAAGTTAGATGTAATTTATTATAAATTACAATTTTAAAATGCAAAACAACATAGACTAGATAGTATAGAATGCTCTCCAGAAACTGTGTATTATTATTATTATTATTATTATTATTATTATTATTATTATTATTATTATTATGAAGCTTATAGAGCATATTGTTGTGATTTAATTTCTATTTTAGAAATAGCTGTTAAAAACTAGCAATGAGAGAATGTAAAAAATATAACTTAATTTAGAATAGTTTCACCTGCTCAGATGACACTGTTTTACTTATATTTTTAACTATAATTGGCTTATTTCTAGCTGGGCTGTTTTTGAAGGGTATTCTGTCTATTTTCACTTGCTGTCATTGTTGTCAGTGAGAGTTGGGTAATTACTGCAGGTAATTAAAGTTAAAAGAATGCTTACAAATCACAAGTTTAGAAACACCAGTTACTGCATGTCATAACAATTGAAGCCACTATTTGAAGGAGATCAAATACCATGGTACATGTTAAGGAAGTATGTATTTAGAAATTAAAATTTTCAAGAAACATAAACTGATTTAAACTTTATGTAAAGTTTGCTGTTTTTTTTGAGTTCTGCATTTTCGAGCTTTATAAAATTCCAAGCTAGAACTAAAAGTGAAATGATGCACCTCTGAAGCTATCAGAGGTCCAGAGGTTCAGATGAACTGGGAAAGACCTAGCTTGATACAGATGAATTGGGAAAGAATGACTGTGAGCCACCAGAACATCCTACACATCATCATACATGTATGCAATTTAGAAAGGCTCACACAGCTGTGTGTCCAGTGGGACAAGCCAAGGTGATCTTACTCCCCATTTCTCATAGCGCTGGAATGTGTCAGAATGACCTCTGGAGGGCACTTCGCGTTCACAATGTGTTTGTGTTTTTCTTACATCTTATGTGTTAGGACTTTTACATTGACACGTTTCTATGGATGTGGCGTCCCCATATGCTTATGAGTATTGGCCTCCCATTTACTGCCACTTGAATCTAGTTAATCTGATTAGTTTGGGTATAAATAGAAATTTCAGTCCTGAGCAGGATGAAATTAAGCATTGTAAAAAAGATTGCCATTCGGACTTGGCAGACTTATACTCTTGGTTCTTGTGGTCTGTGTTTATATAATAAATCGATAAATGTCCAATAATGTGTCCTAGTAATGAGATTTGGCTTAGAAGGAATTCACGTCACATCCTTCGGCAATTACCGTTGTAACATAAACATAGTGGATACCTGTCTATACAGTCGATACCCTAGTATTTCCCCACACTTGGTTTGGCTGGACGAACCCAAAGATTTCCGCAGATACACCATTTTATATTTACTCACTAATAGTGTGATTTAAGCACCATAGTCATGAGGAGGACTACAGGTAGAAAAAAAAGTTGTTTTTTTTATTGGTTGCACAAACCAGCTCAAAATATTAGTCACAATACCAGTTAACTGGCTTAGAGCACCTAAGAGCTGCAAGAAGTATTTGGCACTGCCACAAATCTGTGGCCAAACTGCAGATAAGGAACATCTACTGTATGCACTTTAAAAATAAACCATGAAAAAGAGTAAACATATTTTTTAATTCTTACTGGTAATAAGTAGCCAAAAGGTGAGAAGAATAAACAATGGAGGTGGTGGACAGTCCTGAGAAATTTAGAGAGTTACATTATATTATATCTATGTTGGGTCGAAGAACAAAAACACTTAGAATTCAGGGGCAATTCGGAATGGCTTTGAAACAGTTATTACGAAGACAAAGTGCTGATTAAAATAACAATGCTATCAGATGTGTTTCCTTTATAGGTCTTCTGTGACTGTTACTTCTGCACTTCTCCACAAGAAAAACTGATTTTGATTAAATTTGTTTTATTAAATAACATTTTATACACATTCAAGTAGAAATGGGCTGCCATTAAAATAAAATAAAGCTTATAACCAACCACTTCAAACCTTCCTGTTGCATCCTAGGTTGATTTAAAAAAAAAAATCAATTTCAATTCAGTTTTAGAGCGCTTTTAACAATATTTATTGTCTTAAAGTAGCTTCACAAAATTAAAAGAAAACTATGAAAATGTGTAGAAATTATACTGCTCAGATTGTCCCTAATGAGCAAGCCGAGGGCAACAGTGGCAAGGAACAGCTCCCTGGGATAGCAATAGGAAGAAGCCTTGAACGGAGCCAGACTCAAAAGGGAACCCATCCTCATTTGGGCGATATCATATAGCAAGAATTGTTTGGCAGACATACTGTGTGTCAGACAGCTGGAAGTTCAATATAACAGAAGATATCGAAGTTAATACGGAGTCCAGTTCAGCACCAGGATGAGTCAGACAGGTGCAGAGAGCAGAGGGGGTCTGGATCACTGGGAGCTGGTCCTTCTCTGGATGCCTCAGGATCCTCTCAGGCTTGGCCTCTGTCTACCGGAGCTGGAACAATCTTCAGATGTAGTGGAGTACAAGGTTATGAGATAAATTATGTGTATGCCAGGCAAAAGAGATGTGTCTTAATTCAACTTTCAATTCTACTTTTAACACTAAGCCATGTTTTAAACTGATTTCGTGTCTGAGCCCTGAACACTGTCAGGAAGGCTATTGGCTAGGATTTTCAAAGGACAAAAGTTGCTGTCTAATATTACACTCATGTCCACTGTTGAGCTGGTAGTAATAGCACATTCTTCTAAATGTAAGCTGAATTGCGAGAGCTTTTGTGTACTTATTTTTGGACCTATAAGTAATATTTCTGTCTTATCTGAATTTAGTAAGAAAAAAATTGTCAGTCATCCAATCTTTTATATCGTTGACATACTCAGTTAATCTAGACAACTTGGATATTTCATCTTGTTTTGATAAGATATATAACTGGATATCATCAGCATAGCAATGGAAACTAATCCCATGTCTTCTAATAATGTTACCTAAGGGAAGCATGTATATTAAGAACAGTACAGGTCCTAAAACTGACCCTTGTGGGACCCCATATTTCACTGGCATTACACCGGAAAGTTCTCCATTTGGATCTAAAAAATGCTATCGATCAGACAGGTAGGATCTAAACCATTTAATGCCTGTTCCTGAATACCTATGTGATTTTGTAAGTGATCTACGAGAATATTATGATCTATGCAGTGTCGAATGCAGATCAAGTAAGACTAATATTGAGATGAAGCCTTGGTCCGAAGCTAAAGACATGTTATTTTTTTTGCAGTTTGTAGTTTCTATACTATGATGGGGCCTGAAACCTGACTAAAATTCTTGTTGAAACGATAAAAGATATTGCTTTTCTGTGAGAAGGCACATACTTGAGCTGACTCTACCTTTTCTAATATTTTTTTATATAAATGGAAGGTTTGAAATCAGTCTGTAATTTCTTATTTAATTAGAGTCTAATTTAAGTTTTTTAAGAAGAGAGCAGAGGCATTATTCAGAAGCATTTCCATTCTCCTCTACCTGCCAGTAGCCATTAGAAAAAAATCTATAATGCTAAACATTAAGATGTTATATGTCCAAGGAAGTAAGCAGACATCCTTGACAGCAATAGAATTACAATAAGCAAGCAAAACTCTCTCCACTGTTTTCTTTCTATATAACATGGACTACTATATAACATGGAGCTCTGAAAGCTCAGGAACATTTAGGGCGTTTTCTCCCTGGGAACTATCGTTCTGTTCCTGAGCATGATTTCTCCCCCTCCTTAATCGCCCTTCAGGCTTGCGTGAACATTATAACATCGGTTCTTATTTTGAAACACAATTGCGTATTTTTACAACTGGATACCTGGCAGTAGATATGTTGCTAGGTTGTCTTCCTCCAAACGGAGAAAGAGGAAGAATCAGCCAATCGGGTCATGAACTGTGAGACACCCGTTAATGTGCCGTTTGGATGTTTTTTCTTTTTGTGAAAAAAACAATGGTGCTCTGAACAACATTCCTACAGTACTGAGGAATGACTTTACAATTCTACTCTGTAAGGTGAGTAACCAGGTGCTGTCTACATTCTCATTTGACTTAGTGACATTGACAATAAAAAAGGTAAACAATTTGTTTGGTCATATCACATGAGCGTTTATTTTAATTTATTTTAAATATTTACTTTTTTATCGCAAAAATATAGTGTTTATGTACAGTGGAACCTCGGATTGCAAGTAACCCGGTCTGCGAGCATTCCACACGACGAGCAAAAATTTACTTGATAAACGAGCGAGTCTTGATAGACGAGTACCATCATCGAGTATCATGTGGTATGCATGCGCTTCTTGTTTTGACGTTGAGCCAGTGGTTCTTCTCTCTCTCTTGCGCTGCGGAATTGTGGGTAATCATCTCCCATGCTCGGTCTCAGTACGCGTATATAGTCAACTCGGATAGTCAACATCTGTGTACTGTTTACTAGAACCCTGTAACCACGCGTGTGCCCATAAAAGCATCTTTTATTTTGTGTTTGTATGTGTGTGTAGGACGACTTGTGTGTGTAGGTCCTCCACAGGAGCCGCCTTTCCCCACTTGTCTGCGAGCTAGTGTGTGTGTGTGTGTGTGTGTGTGTGTGTGCATGCATGCATGTGCTTGGTTGAGTGAGAGTCTCTATCGGTAAACTAGTGTGTGCGGCCCTCTTCCTCCTCTAATCATGTATTTTCTGTTCTCCCCAGTATCATCTGGGTTCAAAAGCGGTGTGTGATGGCAGCATGTCCTCATGACCTGGAGAGACCAGGAATGGCTGCCAAATATTCCTATGAAGAACACAACATTCCTATAAGAGAGATGCTTCAAGTTATAGGAGAAGTTTGAAAGTTAGCTGAGGTGCTGGAACTGTTGAATTTGAAACCTCACCATGCATCAGTCGATGTTCGATTATACTGTAAAATCCAAGACAAGTGTAAGTCTTAGTGATTTGGAACAGAGACAAAATACTGGTTAAAGATAGCAAAATGTTTTATCAAAAATTATTCAAGTAAAATATCCTTCAAGTGAGTGTTGCAACAGAAAAGTAGCTGTCAAATACGAGAAATAGGAAACATTAAAATATAGTGCATTTCTATATTTACTTGTACTTGCATAGCAAGAAGGTGGGTGTAAGACAATGGCACTATGAAATTAAACAGGTTGTCCATCATCTGCATCAACGTTCAATTCGATCTTTTGAAGTTCTTTCCTTTGCCTCTGTAGTCAGCGCTCCTCCATCTAAATTTGAGATTTCATCCAGGCATCAAGAGTCTCTGGCTCCTGCTTTTGCACATCATGTTTTGCCTCTTTCTTCTGTTGTTTGCTGGTCTTCTGTTACTGTTTCCAGCATGGCCTGTCTGCAAAAATAACAGCCATAAGACCGTAACAGCTTGCACTAATTAAATTCTTCCAACATCCAAATTTTGTAGATAACCTGATATTGTGTGTGAAGCTTATGTGGATCACCTGAAAGGATCATCCAGTATATCTCATTACATGCCTTTATATTATCTTATTATATGCTTGAACCTCAGTTTGTTTAACAGTATTATTTAGTGCTGCTGTACGCGTGTGAATGTAAATACTCACGAATGCTTCCGTAAATGTCTTAGCTTTTAAGTGTAGTGTCTATTTTTTTACGCGTAGTGTCTTTGGATGTTTTTATCTGCATAAATTTCAAGCAAGACACTGTACTTTAGCATAACTTTATTTCATACTTTACTCAGAGATTCTTTAGCAACCACATTTGTTTGTGTACAGAGTCAAACAGTAATTACGTCACTTCCTCTTTAGAGCACGTGTGCGTACACTTATCCAGCCTTCCGTGCTCAGGAATTCGTGAATCGTTTCCGAGACCACCTCTGCAATTGGTTCGGGGATTGGTTCCCAAACTCGGAATGATTGCATGCTCAAATACAAAAATCAACTGGTCCAGGGGCCAAGTTTTTTCGGAAAAGGACTCCAGGGAGAAAACGCCCAAACTGTTTTCTGTATCTCCGTCTGTCACAGAGCCTTCTATGTGATCTCTGATTGTTTTTTTGGGGAATGTGTGATATGCAGTTGTTTCAATTCAATTTCATTTTATTTATTTTGTGCTTTTAACCATAGTCATTTACTTTGTGCAGCTTCGCAGAAATTGGCAAGCCAGAAACATCAGTGACAAGGAGTTTTAATTGCATTTTTTATTCTTTAGTGAGTTTCCCAACAACATCACTGATGGATCAGCATCTGTTCATTCTCCTGGTTTTCACTGGTGAGGAAAAAGTCTATGTTTCTTTTATTAGTTTAAGAATTATCAACTATATAATTATTTGTGCCATGGATTCCACACAATGCTGGAAATTTTGCCTTGTGCCATGAAGGGGTGCATAATGTCAGCAGCAATGGATAGGGATTAATGGGAATGAAGAGTCCCAAGAACATTCCCACCATTACACCACCTCCACCACTCTGAAATGTTAACAAAAGTCAGGTTGGGTGTATGGACTTCTTCTGTTTGTGCCAAACACTAACCCTACCTGTGTGCTTCAGTAGTAATCATTCATTGATTGGCCTAATGAATCATTCAAAGATTCATTAGGCCATGCACCATGAACATTTTTCCATTCTTCAGCTGTCCAGTTTTGGCTCAGTTTGTCCAAAATGTAGCCTGAGATTTCTGGTCCTAGCTGGCAAAGGTGGAACCTGGCATGGTCTTTTATTGTCTTCCCCAAGATTTGATGTGCATATGGAATGCTTTTCTGCTCACCACATTTGTAAAGAGTGGTTATCTAAATCTAAATAACTAATATAACAGAGCATTCTCAGTTAACGCTTTAAACAATCAAGCTTTTACATCAAAGAAACTGCCCCTGATAAATGTTTTGTTTTTGGTGTTGCACCATTCTGAGTAAACCCAAGGAATTGTTGTTTGTAAAAATCCCAGGATATTAGGAGCTATAGAAATACTCAAACCAGTCCATCTGGCACAATCATACAATCCCCAATCTAATGGTTGTGGTGAACATTAAAGCTGATTACACATATCTGCATATTCATATAATAATACAAACAATCAACCAATTTTGATATTTTAAGATAGCAAAAAGGACCTTTTGTTTGTCTGACTTTTAAGCGTAACTTGTGTGTTGGTCTGCTCTCTTATTTAATTTTCAGTTTGTCCTTGTAACTAAGAGCAATAAAAGCCTTTTTTTTTTTTTACTACCCCCCAGGTTCAATCACTCATCTTCTATACCACTTTATCCTGTATTCAGGGTCGCGGGGACCTGGAGCCTATCCCAGCAGGCTTAGGGCACGAGGCAGTGTACACCCTGGATAGGGTGCCAATTCATCACAGGGCGCACACACACACTCAAACACCCATTCACACACTATGGGCAATTTGGGAATGCCAATTAGCACAATCTTTGGACCGTGGGAGGAAACCGGAGTACCTGGAAGAAGCCCACCAAGCACGGGGAGAACATGCAAACTCCATGCACACAGACGGGAATCGAGTCTGGCCGGGAATCGAACCCGGACCCTGGGGGTGCTACCCCCCCAGGTTAACCTTAACAATGATCTGAAATTTTGTGCCAAAACTTGTAGCTGTCCATCTAGTTAGAATTCAAAAGGATCTTTTAAAAAAAGGAGTCCAATGAGCTTTCCTCTTTTTCTTTTGTTAGGACACAAACTCCTAACAGACACTAAGAGAACAGCTTCAAAAGCTGTGTATTAATTTCTGTCAGAGGCTTCAAAGGATGTTGTCAAGCAGGCTGCACTAATTATACTAATTACACAGACTCTACTGTACATTACATAAAATCTTAAAACTTCCCTTTGCAGGAGTTTTCCCTTTCGTGCTGTCTGTCACCCATAGGTACTTCCTTGACCTGAACGGAAAAACATGGAGTGATGCTCAGGCTTACTGCCAGGCTACATATATCGACCTGGCTATCATTGAAAGTAATGATGATGTGGTCCAAATTCAGAATGAAGCACAGAGACAACAATTTAGTTCAAGTGCTTGGATTGGACTTTACAATGACGTCAAGAGCTGGCACTGGTCTTCTGGAAATGAGCCACTGGGAAAAATGACAAATTGGGTGTCTGGGCAGCCTAATAACAAAGCTGGAAATCAAACGTGTGGTTCAATAGTTGCAAAAGGTTGGGACGATCAAAACTGTGCAACAACACACCCATTTATCTGCTTTGATGGTAAGACGATTCATATTTTCTACTTCTATCTTGTCAGAAGAGAATGTTGTTCAAAAGAAAAAGGGCTTAAAATTTTGGTTTTGGTCACAACTGGAAAAATATTTAGTGTGTTACTGGTACACAGTTTGCCACAATTTCCATTATTTGTTTAATTTCTTAGAAACTTTCTTTTATTTTTTTATATTGTAAACTCTTCTCCTTTTACTGTACCTTGACATATCTTGAATATCCAAGTCTCATCATTATGATTTCATTTTTAAATTCTCATAGAAATTAACCACAAGTATGTTTACATTAATACAACAATGACGTGGTATGAAGCACAGAGTTACTGCAGACAGCAATACACAGATCTGGCCATTGCAAGAAATGAAACAGAAATATCAATTGTACAAGGACTATACTCACGTTGGTCAACGTACACTTGGATCGGTCTATTCCGAGATTATTGGAAGTGGATAGACCTAAAAAATTTCTCAACCATCACTTGGATGCCTGGAAAACCAAACAATGCCTTGGGGAATGAAAATTGTGGTTATTTAACTAACATTCAAGTCGAGGATGACCAGTGCTCCTCTGTGAAACCGTTCTTCTGTTATTTAGGTGAGTTAAATTGCATGTACTAGGAGAACCAATTTATATTTTTGTGTGTTTCTATATCTCTTTAAATTTTGTGTATTCAGAAACCCAAAAACAACAAGTCATAAGGATAAAGGTCCAGTCGACTCAGGATGTGAATGAATTAAATGCAGCTATCTTTGGCCAGGTGGGTTCATCCTCCACAATCCTTTTCATCAAGTTCTGCCATAAACACAGTGTCTTGCAGTGCCAGAATTTGACTGTTGTGTTTCTGCAAGTTTCACATGAGGTTTCACATGAGGTTAGGGTCTCTAGCCTGAATTATTTAATAATAAAAGTTGTTCTTCAGATCGAGCAGAAACTGAAGGATAACGGGATGACAGAGGAGGTCACAGTAAAATGGAGAGTGCGAAAAGATGGGATGGTTTTTCATAAAAAGGAAAGGAGAGAAAAGATAATTGTTGGCTTATTTAACTGTGTGTGAAATTAGAAATCTGTTGTGTACTAGATTTTTGAATATTTGAGAATGTACACTTTGGAAAATTTAATTTGCAATAGTTTACAATTAGGGTAATGGGAAAAAAAGCTAAATATCTGTAGTGTATGAGGTGATTGTAACATCAGAGAGAGAGAGAGAGAGAGAGAGAGATTTCTATGGTAAAAAAAAAAGTTATCCGAAAGTTGTCTGAAATGAGAACCTTGTTTGAACTCTTAACTCTTATACTTGTGTTGTATTGTATACTTGTATTCTTGTACTATATAATTAATAGGATTGATTTCTATCTGCCTGGGGAACCACTAGAAGTACCTTAAAAGGACAGGACATTACTCAGCAGCCAGTGTCTAATCACTTTCAAACATTTCTTAACAAATTAATCTGGAATTGCTTAAACTTAGATTATGTGTGTTAATATTTTCTGATATTTTCCTTTGGATGCTTCTCTATATCCCTCTTTATTCTCTTTGATTTAGTCCTTTTTTATGGTTTGGTGTCAGATGTCTATAATGCTGTCCACAGTTCCTTTGGTTTGGTGTCTATAAATGTGCCCCTACATGTTTCTCATGTCTTGTGTTATTTGATGTTTTTAAGATGTATGTGATATATATAAGTAAATATAAAGTACATATGTATTAAAATATATTTTATATCTATTAAAACGTTTGGCTTCTGAATTATATATCTCCTTAATCTGTTAATAAATGAGAGAACTTTCCGTTTGATTTTGCCTCTCCTGCGTGTGTCGAAGAACAGCAAACAGAACTATTTATTCATAAAATTTTTAATCAGCCCCATGTTTATGAAGA
>JAOVVB010108710.1:0-12838 GCA_028570985.1 Heterobranchus longifilis | reverse complement strand
CCCTCCCTGCTCCCAGCTCCACTTCACACACACTGTAATAAGGCATTCATACTTCCTCTCCGTTGCCTCGGCTGTTCTGCCGCACCACTACATGTAAAAGTGTAAACGCCTGCTGCTGCGTCAGGGAACGTGTGCAGCTCTGGGGCTGCGATTATTTTCACCTTCGATCGATCTGTCGATTGTTTTCTCAATTAATCGATTAGTTGTTTGGTCTATAAAATGTCGGGAAATGGTAAAAAAAAAAGGATGTCCTCAAATGCCTTTTGTCCACAACTCAAAGATATCCAGTTTACTGTCATAGAGCAGGCTGCTGTCATCCCCTGTTCGTAGCAGTGACTACAAAAAGTAATGCACTGTAATTTGTATATTTTTTTTACTAACCATACCAAGTTGTTTTGTTGCCTAAACCTAACTAAGTATATCTGTCTATCACGCGACCGAGACAAAGGAATTTTAATGCGATTTTATTGCAATCCCAGTGTTTTTTTACTAACCACACCAGGTTGTTTTGTTGTCTAAACCTACTGAATTATTCCCATTTCACAACGTTAATTGCAACATTACTGACGTGTCTATCACGTGACCGGGACATGTATATAAAACGGGACAGTGGGGACACATGTTCGTCTGATATTTACTAACTGTACGTTTCGTATGTTATTATACGAACGGTTTATGAGAATGCATAGAGGAGTAAAGAAACCAGAAAATATTCACATTTAAGAAGCTGGAATCAGAGAATTTTGACTTAAAAAAAACGATTAGCGAAATAGTCAGCGATTAATTATTTGACAAATTATTTTTGACAATAATTGATCAATTTATTGTTTAATATTTGCAGCTGTAGATTGATTGATTGATTTCTTTATTTCTGTATCGTGCACATAAAGTGCCCAACCCTCAGGGGTTTATAAAACACCAACAAATTCTGTTGCAGTGTCCAAACAAATCATTACATTTACATTACATTACAAAAACAAAAGTTGTTCTATAGCTCACTCACAAAATATTCTTCTCTTCCAGGCCTGGCAAACAAAATCTGCCACAAAAAAGTAGATGTAGATGTACATTGATGCTATTTTGCCCCATAGATTTGTATGTATTTATCCTTTATTTAACCAGGAAAGTCCCATTAAGATACAATATCTCTTCTTCCAAGTTTCATACAAGTAGACAGGGACGGGAAACATACCAAGACACAACAACAGACATAAAACATACATGAATCAAAGGCTAAAAGAATCATGGCAAATAGCCCATTAACCAGAAGGACATTCTTTTAAAGCATATAATCTTTTAATCCTTTGTCTCCTCTCTGACACTTCAGCTGTGTAAGGTGATCGTCTTGTTGCAACAAGGATATCTTGTGCATTGACATGTTGCGATAATCCATGTGATATATTGTCATTGTCTGCTGGTTAATATGTACTGCTGTTTCCTTGGGGATTTGATGTAGCTGTCATGCTCCAGGTTGAAGAGAGTTGCAAATCTTTATTGTTTTCATTGCATTGCCAATCAGTCATCATTTGACGCAATTACCGCTGCATTTCTTTATTTCAGTGCATACCGAGTGTACCTTTAACATTTTTCCTGGTTTTAGGGTTTGTGTGTTTATTTCTAATGGGAGGCATTATAAAGCACATCTTTTAAGCTCCAACAGAGTTCAAAACAACAGGGATGTATTTTTCTTCTCGCGTCTTTTTCTTTTCTCAGACAGCAGCAGCTTTTCACAATTGAATTTGAATGCCATCCTTTTAGCGCCAGGGTTGTTTGATTATCCACAGACAGGGAGCTGTGCTGGATTCCATTCCTTTCATCATGCTTTAACCAGTGTGAGCTGGCTCCCCTGTCGTATTTTATGAGAGGTGATTTTAGTGCCTCTCCTTTATGCAGATGATTTGGCTGCCTCTCCCCAGTCTAGTCTTCAAGAGGTGGATAGAGAGCTAACCCCGCTACCTTCGCTCTCACCAGGCTGTCTTCCTGACTGCTGGATATTCTGGGCCATATGCTAATGCGAATTACTCTTAGTGAAAGGGAAGATGCCGGATGCATCTACAGGTGTTTTCAGAATGAGGCTCAGTGACAGGAATATTACACCGGGCTGGAAACCTCATTGACCCTTCGCACTCCCACATGGATGAGACTGGCTTTATATACTGCCACTGAGCCATATATGCTCTTTATATGCAGTAATACTCCCAGTTAATACCCACATCAGATGACAGGGGCAAAGTATTCATTCAAATATATGGATTACAGGTTGGCGCAGAGCCTTTATATGGGATCATGCGCTGTCATTTACACAATTTCTTCCTTCCTGATATGTGTTCATGTTTTCTGCCACTGAATGTGTGCACATAGACTGTGCACGGCTTTCTCCTGTTAGATGTAGCCTCTGGTAAGCTGCGCCGCTCCTTCATGTCTCCACACATTGATGGAGGAATGTTATTTTAGTGAATAGGGATAGTGAGCAATGTTAATTTCTGGTCCTGGTTCAGCTCGGTCAAAGCCTCAGCATGCACAATGCCACACACAAATCTACTGCAGAGCTCTTCACTACAGTGACTGAACTTAAAGGCATAATATGTAAAAAGTCTAAAAACAGCTAGAGCAGGGGTTTTGAATGGGGGCCATATTAGATTAGGGCCAGCTGCTTCTCGCATCATATAGGTTATTTAAAAAAATCACATGCTTGTACTCTCAGGATTTTATTTTAAGTGCTCTACTAATACATGTGCATGTTGTGCACCCAAAGAAGAAACACATTAGTTCTGCCTGCGTAGCTCCTACTTGGTGCATGTCTACAAACTATATGATCGTGCTGCTATCGTAAGGTCAATGGAGAAAATACAGAGTAAAGTTGCTTGATTAACTAATATTGTGTGGCGGGCCACACAGTATGTTTTCAGAAACAAGCCGGGGGCCGGGGTGGACTTTGGACATGGCTGGGCTAGACCTGTGTTATATAGTTTGTTGAGTTGTGTACTTATCTTATCCCAAATGTTTCCAACAATTTTCAAGCCCAGAGAAATCTGTCATTTTATTCAAGGTAACAGTCCATTACTTTGGTCACCTGTCAATGGCGTCATATCCCCTTTGTGCATCAGCGTTGTGGTTGTCTTCCAGAAGCTGACATAAATTGACTTTTTATCCAGTTTTAAGCCACATTTTTACAATAATCCTTTAATATCTTGGTTGTTTTTTAACTATATATTTTAACCAGATGAAGGATTTTAGTCATCAGACGTCTGGATCTTAAGTTATCAGAGAAACAAGCTGAATAATCGTTAGCGGCAGCTCGGCTCACAGCCCCTCCAGGACGTCCTTTGTTTGCCGAACAGCTTCAGAGAAACACTGATTTTTAACATGAAACTGCTTTATTCAGTGTTTTAGAAAGGCGTTCGCCACTTCCTGCACAAAAGTTGTGATTTATAAAAGCAAACTTGACAGGCGCACCTGTACGGAAACCTTTGACCCCATACACACACATTTTGGAAACTGCCGACATAGGCGGTGAGGTGGTGAATGGAAGCCAGACTGTAGAAATTAAATGTGAGAGGAATCATTATAATCTTACTTTCACTTCATACGTTATTTCCAGATCCACTTTATCATAAACATTCACACCAGCAGTGATATTTGCGACTGAGCCATACCTTTTCCACAAGCATGTTTTAATTGTAAAAGATATAAGCCAACTTAAATCTCAAATCAAAATCAATATTTCATCAGCGCTGTCTCACCGTCACATTCTCGTCCTCCGGAGCGCAGAGCAGAGGGTCGCACTGTCATCAAACTATCAGCTGTTGTAGAAATCCAAGATAACATTAAATAGCATGAAACAACTGCGGAACAGAGCGCCAGTAGTTTTAATAATACCATCTAATACTGTGCATATATCACCAAGTACTATTTAAGTTGCTATAAAGTTATTGTGAAATCGCTGCAGTGAGACTGTGCTGCTCTGTGCTGCACGCAGAGGTGACACACACTTATATCCCCGTTTATTGAGCTATTCCTGTTTCCAGTGGTGTGAGCTTGGGTGTGTGTGTGTGTGTGTGTGTGTGTGTGTGTGTGGGGGTGTGTGTGTGTGTGTGTGAGCAACATTTTGCCACTCGCTGTATTTTCTTTTGTTTGTGACGCCACCAAACCTCCACCTCACCCACAAACACCCCCATGTCAAATAATGATAACGAACCGTAGATCAGCAGACTATTTCTGTGCATCAATATTCATGAGGTGCTTTGCATTGGCCATATATATGGTTGAATGTGGGCGTGTAGAGGGCGGGATGTGAGGCTGATCCACCTGCGCACAAGTTAATTTAGGATTTATAAAAGGAAATTGCACACTGGCAGGCATACGCGATGTTTTAGAAATCTGAATATTTGTTGGTGTACGTATAATTCCTCATTTGTACGTATGCAAACATTTAGTGTGGATTCTACGCACAGTTTTATAAATGAGACCCGTGGTCTGTTGGTTTTGGAGAGACCTCTGCGGATAATTTGACTCCCGGTAAAAACCTCCTGAACGATGAACACTGAAGGAATCCTAACCGGGTGAAACTGACTGCAATGACTGCAATGATGCTAAAACAACAACTGAAAGAGTTTATGAAAGCATGCACATCAAAACAATTTAAACTAGGTGCTGGACAGAGAAGCATGTAAAGGATGTACACTAGATTATGCTCCCATAAAACATACATTTATTACCACAACGGTAACATTTCAAGCTGTTCTTCAGAAACAGAAGACAACAACTCACCGAAATCCATCTTTTGTTATTGTTTTGATTGAGAGAGCGGCAGAAAATTGTATGCATTTAAGGTTAAAAACAGTCCCAGCATTCTCACTGGAGAGTGATCATGTTTCTGTGTTGATGCTGAAGCTTGAACTATGAAGTCACTATGACAATCATGTCTGTCTCTTTCGCTCTCCATCCATCCTGTTTCACTAACTAAGGGCTTTGCATGATTGCCTGGATGAGTGTTTCCCCTCAACGCTGCGTTGCTATTGTCCACTTGTCCCTCCTTCATCTGTGTAATTGTATGCATGAAGTTTCAACTGTAAATCCCAGCTGTTGGCAGGTTGTCTGCTCCTGCAGTGCTGGGTATTCTGGTAAGCCATTGGCTGAGGGCTATTGGTTTTTCTTAAGCTGGCAAACATCATGAAAGATAACACAAAGAGGAGCTAGGTAGGTCGGGATTTTTTCCTGCTTCTCCGGTCGAATTGGGGGGAAAAAAAAAGCGGGCGGCATTTGTCTCTCCTCTCTCCCCGCTGAAACAGATAGAGTAGCTGTGTGGAATAAAGGAGACGCTTCTCTCTCTATCACACTCCATCAGCATTATTTACCAGACCTGCCAGTTGCTTTGTACAGCACCTCTCCCTGCCAAGTAGGCGACTGGCGTACGACCAGGGGCTAGTGACAACAGGCTACAGTGGAAAGCAAGGAGAGCTGTGTGGAAGAGCCAAGTCTATTCATTCCCGGAGGCCGCTGAGTGAAGCGCAGAACTCTATCTGCTCTCACTGAGGAGAACATAGCACTTTATGGATTTTTTTTATCATACGCTATGCTAGAAATGATCATAAACTCGGCCTATCTTTTTGAATCAGAGTAGAAATGCCACAGAGTGCAGTGTGTTGTAACACTGATAGGTTTATAATGGCGGTGAATAACCATATTTGTTAACCCTGAGCTGAAGTTAAAAGGCTTTGAATAACCGCGAGGCTTTGAGAGCATTACATGTACTGTATGTACTGAACTGGAGGTGAATCACGCGGGTCAGAGAAGCTGTAATAAATGCACGTTTCATTTGTCATCCCCGGCCACACTCCCATCAGCCCTCCTCGCAGAACCTATGGAAACATCAGCACTCGGGGCTTGGAAACAGAAAAGTGATTTTTTTTTTTTTTTCCACTGTGTGTCACAGATGGTGGGAAAGCCTTTGTAATGCTAATATAATATCACACTGTGTCGGCCTAGCTCTGCAGTTCGCTCTGTGTGCCAAGCAGCCTGGCTGTGGAGTGATTTACCAGTGTGGAGAGAAAAAGACCTCCCTCGGTTTACACTGAAAGGCTGCGTGGTTGGCGGGTCCTGCCGCTCGGCCTGCTGCAACCGGGCCCGCCTTTATTGATTCCGTGGTCCGTCCAGTGCTGTGTACAGTTAATTAACTCTGTCTCCGAGTGTTGGTCACATTGGGTGTGCTTATTAAAAAGGATATTAGCCTACTAAGAGGGGCTATAGGCATTAAAAACAGCAGGAAGGATGATTTTCAGAAGGAAAAGGAGCTGTGAATTTAGGCCAGTTATTTAAAAGAAAAAAACCTGCACACCATATTGTAACATAAATACACAAATGTTCTAGCACAAAATCCATTTTCTTTGTCCTATAAAAAGCAGGCGTTTAGAGTAAAAGGCACCTCACTCTCTAAAATCGTGCCTCTTACTACCAATGTTGTGCCACCTCCCAACAAACGAGCCAATGGCAGGGTACTTCCTCCGGTGTCGACCAATGACTTTGTGCCTCCTTCCGTGGCAGCGAGTCAGCTGCCAGAGAGGAGGAGACGGGGGCATTGATGTCTTTCTCTAGCTGCGCCACGTCACATTGTTGTCTATTCGATTTCCAGCCCTCATCCCTGGTATTTGAATCACAAGGGGGAGCGTTTCATATCCTTGCTGGGAGAAGAAGGGTGATCTTGTCTATCTGAAAGAGCACGCTGGATTAAGGGGGTTATTTCCCCAGAGGGGGGGATATGAGAGTGAGTGTCACTCAGACAGCACTCACTCTCACACTGCCGCTGCCTCTGCATGTTGCCAGGGAGCCCCGGCTTTGACTTCTTCCCTCCCCCCCCTATCCCCCCCTTTTCCTTTCCTTCATCATGTAATCCGTGGCTTTTTTGCTTTCTCTCCCTCTCCTCTTCCTATGTTTCGTACACACACATCCTCGTCCTCGTCGTCGCTACCATCTCGTCTTCCCCTGCTGGTTCAATGCCGCCCTACAGGGAATGGAGAATTGCGCGGTTCAGAGGATGGTTGTTATTCCAATCACACCTCCGATGCAGCGAGGGTCCAGTAAAGTACAGAATAATTGGCAGGTTCCAGCAGCTAGACTGCCATTCTATTCTAGTACGTGTGTGTGTGTGTGTGTGTGTGTGTGTGTGTGTGTGTGTGTGTGTGTGTGTGTGTGGCTGTGATGAGAAGGGGCTGCTGTAGGTGCAGCATTCAGAGGTCATTTCATTCATTACTAGCTCTCGTGTTACGTGCGTGTTCTCACATTCGGATTGTCAGCCTGTGCAGTGATGACATGTACGTGCTGACGAAAAAAAGAAGAAACATCAAGCAAAGGACAAATGAACACTGATGTAAAATAAATAAATAAATTAAAGCCACATTTTCACAGTTTAGTGAAACCAGCCAATGACATATCGGGTAGTTGAAATCTGGCTGCAGTTATCTGTCTGTTAGTAATCTCCATCAATATTTAGCCCACCTCTGCGTCATAACTCACTAATAGTATTTGTGTCTGTGTTATAAATGTGATTCTATTTTTCAGACAGTAGAGTAATGGCCCAAGTGGAGCAGATGTTTGGTAAACACACGCGCCTAATTAACCGAGGGTCATCCTGGGCCAGAGGTCAGAGGTCGTATGTGCGCTGCCCTCTGAGAGTCGCTGACTGATAGGACTCCTGGGGTGACCACTGACATCAATGGAGCCAAGCAGGGCAGCTAATAAAGCATGCGGGGTGTCGGACTGGGGACAAGCGTCGGGGAAAATAAACCAGTGCTATCTGCTGGCAAACACATTGACCCGCAGACTTAATGGAACACGTCTCCCATAGGTGCACTGCTCTATTGATTAGCCATTGATGGCAGTTGTAGCCAACACTGATATTGAGTGTGATTTTGCTTTCTTCCGCCGTCTCCACTGTAGGCAGATCTGTACTTGCAGAATTAAAATAGGTACAGTATAGCTCTGTGACGCTACATTTTCTTTCCTCAGCTGTGCTACCATGGAGGCCAACACCATAGCGACCATCATCACTTCTTGTTCTGATGCCCTTTCCCTGTGATCCAGCCTCACCTTTATGGGCTTCTCATTATGAGGGACTCTAACTTTAACTTCTTACACGAACAGACGTGCACGGCACGCACACGCTCACACAGTATCGAACACAAGCACACACAGTACACAAACGCACTCCTGCACACTCAGGCGCATATCTCTTGAACAAAACCAGAGCCGAGGCCGTAGGTTTCGCTTAAACACAGGAGACGACACATATGAAACAACACCTGATCTCGTAATTATGACTTACTATCTCATAATTAGAAGAAAATATCTCATAATTACAAAAAAGATCATTACAAGACATAATTACAAGTTTAGGAGGATCTCATAATTATGAGAAAATGCCTCATAATTATGAGAAATTACCTTGTAATTATGAGAAAATGCCTCATAATTATGAGAAATTACTTTGTAATTATTATGAGAGCCTGAACTCGGAATTATGAGAACTTTTCTTGTAATTATGAGATACTAACTCATAATTACGAGATAAGGTGTCTCTTTGTGTTCTTTGTGAATGCACTGTGCCTCTGTAGGTTTGGGGGTTTTGAATGTCAAACACTTAATTTCCTGCATTCAGGTGAAATTTCATGCACCAATTTGTGCCTTTTCTGCATCAATTTATGGTCGAAATGTCTTCAGTTCTGTCTACATTCATGTTTTTATTGTCTTACTGCACCCCCCCCCACCCGCCCGCCCCAGAAATGTACGCCTATGACCAGAGCCACATGCTGCCACATGTTCTTTATAGTGAGGAACACATGCACAGACACACATGCTCACTTGTGAAGAAAAGAAAGGCAGTGGCCCCGAAAATTGCATAAATGTCAATTATTCTGGAGCTTATGTGCGAGAGGTAGAACAAAGTGGTGGTAATAAAAAATATTGATCACTTCAACCCATAATGCGTCTGACAGGCATTGTTGTGGCAGAAAGCGGCATTGACAGAGTGCCTTTGCAGGCATGTAAACCTGCAGGACATAATGTCGCTGTATTAGCACTGATCACTGCGGTGTAATGGCCCCCAACCCCCCCAGCCTGATTTACATTCAGCAAAGCAAACCAAGCGTAGCTCTAATAAATGCACCTGTTGGAAATATGATAATTGCATCTCTGATGGCTGACCTTTTTTCACTGTTGCCGTAAAGATTAGTTGATGCATGCAATGCAAGTGTGTGTGTGCGTGTGTGTGTGTGCGTGTGTGTGTGTGTGTGTGTGTGTGTGTGTGTGTGTGTGTGTGTGTGTGTGCCCGCGTGCGTGCGTGGCTTCGTGTGTATCAGTCAGGAGTTCGAAGGGTTGGTCATGATTGGTAGTTTTTTGGCTCCGTGTTTCTGGGGGGTGGATGCAGCTTCTGTATTTATCAGCAGTTACTCATACATCAGCATGTTTTTAACTGTACTGAGTGGGAGCATTGTGTACGTGACGAGTGTGTATGGGAATGCGTGTGTGTCTGAACGTGTGTGTAAGCCTGTATGCGGAGCCTCATTAAATACGCAATCGTTTCATAAGACTGACCCTTCAAGAGCAGTGGGTGGACCAAACATAGATTTGCTGAAATGAGCAAATGAATCTGTAATGTGAAAGTTTATGGTGTATAAACCCTGTGTATGTGTATGTGTGTGTGTGTGTCTCCCCTGTGTGTGTGTGTGTGTGTGTGTGTGTGTGTGCCGTGTAGTACATATGCATGTTAAAACCTACACTGCATTCCCAAATTCTGTGATCAAATATTTTAGCTTTACATGCCTTCGTCTGCACTGTGTGTTCTTGTGCGGGGCTTGTTACAGCAACCTCAGGCTAGTCGAGATGGGTTTTTTTTGTTATCGTCATCACATAGTGGCGTGCGCGCTCATGTACCATCAGAAGATTGCTGTACATGGGAGCAGGATATATCCATATGTTAGTGAGGATGGTAGTGCCTCTGTCTCATTAGCAGCAGTGCTGAGGCCCTGAGCTGCTGCTTGTGCTCCGCTGGGACAGCTGATGAGGCCTGACTATGTGACCTTTAACAACCTAATCAACTTTTAACACCTCGCCTACTACCTGCCTTATTGCCATCCTTCTCTCCGCCATTCACCAGCAGGGCATGCGTCCCCATTTAGACTCCATCACTTGTTGGGTTTTTTTTTAAGCAGGAGCCTTGTTTTGACTGATCAATGTATACGTATGAATGAAGCAGCACTGTAAACAATGCAGCAGCAGCAGTCTCCGGTGGCATGCAGTGATGTATTGTAATCGGTTGTTTCTCTCCTCACTCTTGACCTTCCGTCTGCTTATTTCTCTCCTCTCCTTATCTCTCTCTGTCCTCTTCTCCTCACTGTTGAGTGAGCTCAGGTTGTTGTGCAACAGATAAACAGAGAAACAGACATAGTTATCAGCTATTATATATTAATTTTGGCAGGTATTGTGCCTCCCTGCGATTTGAAAGTTGCGGTAGGCCATGTTGCGTTTTTGATAGAATTTCGATTAATTGTTCAGGCCTAGGTTAAATGTAGATAACCCATTTCTTGTCAGTACTTCTGTCCCCTTTCCTCAGTTGATTTACACAGTTTTATCTTTGTCTAGTTCTTAGTAACCTAAAGTATGCTTTTGTTTATTTAATGTATTTTCTGTTTAAAGTGGAGGCCTTGCATAGGCCCGTTTGGGTCTCTTGCCTCTGCTTTGGCACTTATCTCTCGTGTTATTGTATTTCCTTTGTTTGTCTTTTTAAACATGCTAATAAATTAACTAACTAACTAAATTTAAAAGTACATGTACAGCATGTGCTTGTTTCTACACTTCACAGGAACTAAATTAAATATGTATTCATTAAATATTGTTAAAAGTAGTAAAACTTTATTTTACCAGTACATGTAACTGCCATCTCCTTCTGTTGTATATATTTCCATGATTAAAAAATACTAATAACAAATATGAAATATCACTGTGCAAAGGCCTAGGTAGAACATCTCCATCATGAGGAGCAGCATTTGTATATAAATGTACTGTCTCAAAATAACATTTTTAATGACATCATTTGAAATGAATTGTCTCATGTTTAAAGCACACAGTGTCTCAATTATAAAGGGAAATCAAGTTTTTATCTGTTAAATATTTAATAGCCGACAGGCATACACAGACCTGAGTCGGATGATGAACCTGTAATGGCTTTCCTCCATTAAATTACAATGACTGACACAATAGCACGGACACATCTGAGATACACTTGGAAGAAAAACAACACAATTTAATGCAATAGTTGTGATGACAAAGTAATAAACAGCCTGCAATGTAATGCAACACAATACTATACAGTTCAGCAATAAGGTGTTAATGTTACTGTATTTTGTCCAGGGTGTTACTGTGTTATGCAATCCAATCCAAACTTCATGTAGTATTTTCTCCAGGGATCAGTATTGCATGAATCATATTTTACTGGTGTTCATGTTTTTGTGTCCACCCCTTGACTAGATTTGACCTTCTGGCATATGTTGTTAAGAAAAGTACTTTATTATTGGTAATTACTATAACATTATGCTGTTAGTATTATGTTGTAGCAAAGCACAATGTCCTAAAGTCCTAAAACGTTAAAAAGCTATTTGCATGGAAACATGAGGCTTTTATCTTGAGCTGCAGCTAAGCTAAAAACATCATGTCAGTTTGGACATTTGAACGGTTGCTTCTGTTTTCATACAGAATAGCACCTTTTTAAAGTGTTATATTATTATAAATATTTTGTTATTCTGTTTTTATCACCAACGAATACATGTAAGAGCAGTTTAATGTTTGCCAATGTGGAGCCAATGTTAGATACTTTGTATACTACTGGGTAGATTAGTAGTATAGTACTACATCATATATAAGCATGTTTTTTTATGTTAAAATGGAAATAAAGTATAGTAGCCTATGTCAAAATTGTACTTAAGTGCAGTACTTGAGTAAATGTACTTAGCTGCCACCACTGCATACATGCAGTATCAAGCATATGAAGGGCCAGAAGCTCAAACAAACTGCAGCTGATTTCAGTTTGAGTGAATGCTACTTGGAGCTCTTAGTGAACTACAGACTCCTTCAGGCTGAAGGTTCATTGTTCACCCTGGAAAAAGAAGCTTTTCTTCAGCTGGAAAACTATTAACTATTATTAGTAAAACTATTAATGCCACACAGTAAAAGTCCTGCTTTTGTTTTTTTACTTAAAGAGTGAAAGAGAAGCATTATCAGCACAATGTACTTACATTTACTCAACATTTGTTCAAGGTGGAGCTTTCAATTCTAATATAACGCTGGAGAGTTAAATTAATAATAATAATGCATCATATTTTTATTTTAATATAATGCTGGAGAGTTCGATTAATAATAATGCATCATATTTTAATTCTAACATAAAGCTGGAGAGTTAATTTAATAATAATGCATCATATTTTAATTGTAATATAATGCTGGATAGTTTAAGGAATAATAGAGCATCATATTTAGCCTAATTGTTTTATTGTGTGAGTGAAATCTGAATCTGCAACATAAACTAACATTTCTCTGTCAGATAAATGTAGACTGCTCACCTGCAACGTCTCAGCGAGGTCATGTTGCTAACTCACGTACCATTTACTTTCAGACGTCGTGTTCAGCATGAAAATCAGATCACAGTTGCTCAAAGAATGATAGAAAAAGGCCAATTATTGCCTGACTTTATTAAAATGACAATAGTTTGTTTTTCTGCAACTAGTACTCTGAAACCTGCAGTATTAAACCATATTTTCCGTTACCACCGGTAAATAATGTCGCCAAATAA
>JAOVVB010108689.1:0-12838 GCA_028570985.1 Heterobranchus longifilis | reverse complement strand
GCGGGGCTTGAGGCCAGATCCAGAATTTCTTAATGAGGGAG
Source organism: Heterobranchus longifilis (assembly GCA_028570985.1). NCBI lineage: Eukaryota > Metazoa > Chordata > Actinopteri > Siluriformes > Clariidae > Heterobranchus > Heterobranchus longifilis. Next base: position 12,797 of record JAOVVB010108689.1, on the reverse strand, counting down.
AAGAGTCGATGTGCTTCCAGCCTCTTTTCAGAGTTTAAAAAAAAATTTTTTTTTACTTTTCACTTTTTTGTAGGAAAACAATGTTAACAGAATATTAATCATAGAAGAGTTTTACAACCTTTAAAATGTGTCGGGAGGAGAGTAACAAGTAATGTAATATATGACTTTTTTTGAGTAACGACAGCAACACTGATGGGAACACCTGCCCTACATTAGCATTAGCCTGCTGCAGACACACTCTCACAGCAGCAGATCTCATTATTATTCACTAAAGTCTGCTGTCTGGCCAGTGAAGGAAAGTGAAGTAGAGATAAAGAAGGCTTGATGACACACCCCAAATCACTCAGAACCCAAAGCAGGCAGGAATCATTTCGATTCTTTATCCACATCTGCGCGTCAACCTTCTGTAAAGGCAGTGCTGCTGAGAACACTGTGCAGCCCTCATGTTAGGTTAGAAATAATTCATGAATTAAACAAATAAACACATAATAGATGAAGAGCAGTTGTGCTTGGAACGTCACCTACAGTAGGTGTGAGAAATAAGTGTATATTGGAGCCCTGCAGTGTGCAAACTATGTATTAGTTTATTTCATGATTTATTTGACCCAGCATCTGCCCTCTTTGTTTTGCATGTGCGTGCATACTCCTACTCAGAAATGATTCATCTCAGCATGACGACAAGCCACTACTCCAGTGACTTTGTGTTCAGACTGTTGACAGCATGGATGAGCTGTCATTATGTCTTCAGCATAATCACATCTTGGACAAAAAATAATTGTTGTCATTGTTAGACTGATTACAGCTGCTGTGTCGTGTGCTATCACGCTCCCAGGAGCACCTGGATGAAAGTTGTCACAGAATGTCTTTGGTAGTAAAGAGTTTATATAGTTGTCAGCCAATGTAAGGAAAAATAATATAACTTCTGTGAGGTTGATCCATGGTGCTTGACATTTCTGCTTGTTGTGAGGCTTAAAGGAAAACGTTTTATTACAACTTGGGTATTAGTTTTGTTGTTTTGGCTATTAGTTCTAGTGCAGTTAGCAATTAGTGCAATTTCAGAGAACTTGCAATGCAAAAAAGAATTACTTTAATGTAAGTAATCAACTGCGGAAGTTTCATGGTGATATCTATTAGTTTAAGAATTGTTGCCCGATTCACCTGTAGTGTCTTCAAAATGTCAGAATTTTACAATCCATATCTTTAAAAGCTGTTTTCTCTGAGGCAGAAATCTCCACTTCAGTAGCACTTACATATGCCAAGCTTTCTACTTTCATCCCTATCTTTATTCTGAAGGTTTTTTTTACAGAGGGCTTTGTTATCACTGATTTATACTACATTTTATTCATAAAAACATGGCGAAAATTGATGTTTTTTATGGCTGTTGACAGCAGTGTTGTAGTTGAGTTATCAACTCTTGAGTCTGAGTCGAGTCTCGAGTCCCCAGTGTTCAAGTCCAAGTCCATGTCACCAAAGTAGAGTCCGAGTCGAGTCCGAGTTGAGTCATCACCTGAGTTCGAGTCCGAGTCATCAAGGTTGAGTCTTGTTGAGTTCTGCCCCTGCACGAAACTTGATGTTATAGAATTTTTATATACTAGAAATTAGCATGTAATTCAATGCATTTCTTTATTTTCTGTGAAGTTAAAACAAATGACAAATGATAGTTAGAGCTCTGCTTTCTGTCGGTGCTGATTTAACCACCAAAATAAAAACTATGAAAGGTGAAAGGCTTGCCGTGCGAACATACAAACATAATGTGCCATATGTCTGTTTAAACAGTTTTCAGTTACATTGGCATACCTTGGCTTTTACTGAAATACCGCAAAGCCTCTACTCCGACCTTGTTTGGATTTCAGATCATCAAATGAGGACTCAGAGACTAAAACTGTTTTTGTTTCTGCAGCAATGCAGGCCTATCTAATTCATTATTGTTTTCATTCATTCATTCATTCATTCATCCTGCACATCATTTCATTCATTTAGTTAGCCTACTGACTATTTGCTGTTAGCATGGCAAATACTGCTGCTTCTGTGGTGTTGGCATTTCAAATCTGATGCCTGCAGTGCCTCATGGGAGCATTGCATCAATTATCGCTAACTGTGTTTGCTCCAAAGTTTCTAAAATTACTCTGTTGCCACTTGCCAATAACTTGGTGCCGTCCTGTATAAGCCTCATGCCCCCTTGGATTAGTTAATTAATTGTTCTGAGTTCTTCCGAAAAAAAATGTTTTGAGTAGTAGCCTACTTTTTCTACCACTGTCAATACTCACATTCTCAGTTACAGAAATGTAAAGCAAGACAGCGTTTGCCTGTGGCCCCCAAATCCCTAAATCCACCCCTGAAAAACAGCCAAGAGACGGATACTCACTGTCAGAAACACAGGTGAAACACTCAGCGGAGGTATTTATTTCTAAAGGCTTATTAGTCACTTGCTTTGACATAACCACAGCGGTCATAAAGTAGAGAATGGATGTAATTTGCCAATGGTAACGTTATAGTGTTACAGCGAGTATCAGCAGAGTGGCACTGTGACTCTCACGCGAGCAGAGAGAAAGGCGTTTTTAAAAGTCTTGTATATTCAGCTGTCAGTACTTTAGTAGCTTCTAACTGAATTTTTTTTTAAAGATGATTTTTTTGGCTTTTGTCCTTTTTATTGATAGTACAGCTGAAGATTGACAGGAAATGGGTGAGAGGGGAAGACATGCAGCAAAGGGCTGCAGGCGGTCCTCTGCGGTGAGAACTTCAGCCTCTGTTGGGTGTGCGCTCTATCACTGCACCACCCCTTCTAACTGAATCTCTGTGTATTTTCTCTCCTGTGTCCCTGTTTGTTCTTTGAGCTATCTGCTTAATTTTATCATTTTATGTTCGTCACTTCGCCTTCTATGTGAAGTTACCGCCAGTGAAAACCCATCACTTCCTGATTTTGCTGCTTCGCAATAAAAGCTTCTAAACATCATAATAGTGGGGGGCTTTTATTGTGAAGAACTTTTAGGAAACTAAATGTGTTTTTTCTATTTCCTCATTGGCTTCTAAATAAGAGCAGACAAACAAAACAAAAACCCAGATGCAATAAGACGGAATACTTTAAAAAATACTAAAGTTTAATAATACAGCAGATTGTAACCTGCTGCCGTCAGTGGCTAGTTCAGGAAGTCTGAACGCCCCCCCCCCCCAAAAAAAAAAATTGGGCGAAATAGAAAATGTTCATTGATTTTTCATATATTGAAAAATATAGAGTGAGTTTTGTCACAATTCAGTGGATGTGCTCAAAGAGTACCAGCTCTCTAGGATGTACGGATGATTTATTTAGAGTTTTGGAAATTTGGAAGGTAATTTTATTAATATTGAACTTGTCACGTGTCCAAAATGCACCAAATTCGACAGGCAAGATCCTTGGGTCCACAGCAATACACCCACCGAGGGTGAAGTAGATCAGATCAGAATCAGAATCAGATTATTGCCAAGTAGTTTTCACGTACGTGGAATTTGTCATGATGTCACGGTGCATTACAAGAAACAACACAAGCAAAATATACACAAAACAAAAATAGAACCAAAGAAAAACAAGAGGAAAGCAATTAAATAGAAATAGAAATAGAACTGGGCTTTCATGTCTGCACTGTATGTTCTATTTCAGCTATGTCCTTTGGTGTTAATTTGTCTTTTCGTCTTTAAGGAATTTTACATTTTCATGTGATTTATATTAAAACCAGAAGGTGTAGCATGCAATTATTTCCCCTCAATATAAAAGGTAACAGAGATTATGAAATGTGAGACAAATACAAAGTCTTTCCTTGTTTTCATTTCATTTCTTTTGCAGAATGAAGAAGTGGATGCTGAGCAGCTCCAGTGGCTTCTGAATGAAAACATCCTGAAAGGTTTGGATTGTAAAACTCCAAGAGGCTTGAAAGCATATGAGCAAAAATAATTATTAAAATATAATAATCTTGTGAAGCTATGTTGCTGGGTTTTAGCCAAATTAAGTGCCCTGCTATTTTTTCAATTTTTATTTAGATGACTTGAAATCTGGAGGCTTCAGCACTGATGCCTGTCGCAGCATGGTTGCTCTGATGGATGTATCCTCTTCTGATATTCATTGTGAATTGGTGTACTAGAAATATATGTGACTTTTTTTTTCCTCTACTGTGAGAGATTCCCCTTTTAGCAAACTGGCTAAAAGGATTCGGGAGGTCCTACTCCCGACTTCCGGCACCCTTACTCCTATCTTCAAACTCAGCTTTAATTTTGATTTCTACTACACACCTGTAAAGTTTGTGACTTATCTTGCATGGTTATCGGGCCAGGGGCTTAAAGTAGGGGGGCAATGGCTCCTTCCCTACTTCCTACCCCCCTACTTCTGGAGCCCTTGCTCGGACCACACCTATCTTGGAACACTGCCTTAATTTTGATCTCATCTACACACCTGTAACGTTTCGTGGCTGCATCATGCATGGTTGTGATGCTATCGTTGTGACAAAATCTGTCCACAGACAGTAGGGCCGTCCCCTCTTAGTCAATCAGTTGTTTTGGTCTTAGTCGACTGAAATTTATTTCCTGAATGACTTATTTCCAAGAAACTTATGAGCACATCTCTGGTAAATATAATTTTTAAAGTGGTGCTTTTGCATGATTCTTTGTGGAGAAACTCAGTTTTACAGATCTGTCTATTAAATCAACTAATTAGTTGAGAAAATCGTAGTCGAGTATGAGTCAACTAAGAATTTCTTTAATCGAGGACAGCCTCAATATAAACACCTAGCTAGTCTTGGAGACACCTACTGTAGTGGGAACTATCACGGAAGTGTTTTGTTGTTTTTTAAGATACATTTTTTGGCTTTGTTTGCCTTTATTAAATATCAAGGTTGTGGGTTGGATTTGAGCCCATGCCGCTGCCAAAGACTGCCAGGTGAGCTAGAGGTCTCTCCAAGACAGAAGCAGTTTTGAATACTTTGCCAGGTGTTTCTCTGTGGCCAGATTTTGTCACTGCAATAGCGTCACAACCGTGCGAGATACAGTCATAAAACTTCACAGCTGAGTAGTTGAGATCGAATTGAAGGTCGAGATTGAAGATGGCTGTGGTCCGAGCAAAGGCACCGGAAGTAAGGGGGTAGGAAGTAGGAAAGGGGCCTTGCCCCCCCACACCTTATGCCCCCGGCCAGATTTGGTGTCGCAGCTGGTGTGATCCCATCGCAAAATGGCCTTGTATATTTCAAAGATTTAAAGGGCAGGCTATGAAACAACTTGTACAGCTCTGATACCTTAATGTTGGGTTAGGCATCAATCACCGGCAGACTGGATGTTGAGGAATTTGTTCCTCTGTGGAAGATGGTCGTCACATACAAGGTAAAATGAACCAAGTGAAGGTTAAAATATTGTCATAATAAAACAAGGATGACTGGTGGCTTCCTAATAATTATCGATATGACTGTACGAGTCTGCTCATTTGGCCATCAATGCATGGTTAGGCTTTAACCTGATTTAGAGTTTGTGTTGACTTTTGTTTGTGTTGTGTTTTACATAACTAACTGTCTTCTCTTTTACCAGGACATTTTCTTACGCATTGATGATTCACAAACAGGAACACTGCCAGTGAGTGAGCTGAAGGATGCAATCGTGGCTTCAGGTAGACGATCAGCCACTTCTCTTTGTCTACTATCGACAGAACTGCACCATCCTGGGATTTATCCAGCTTATTTTAAATCTTATGAATGGTGCACAAATGAAATCTTGCCCACTGTATGTAGCCTAATTGTTTGCCTTTAAGATTATTTTTTTTATACAAAACAATGCTATGAAGCCAGGTGCCAGATGTGTACACACACAAGTGAATACACACAGTAACCAAGACTACACACATTCCAAACAGACTGATGTTTAAAGATTTACGATCATTACAATTTCTGTACTTCCATGGATGCATGTTAGCGCTCACTGTGATATCTCAAGTGGGGGTTTCATGAACAGAAACATTTAACAAAAATATACTAGTTATAGCCTAGCTGGGCCTGGTAGCCAGCAACCAAGTAAACCACAAAAAACAGAATAGCAGGCTGTGATGATCCCATCTAGAATGTATCTATTTCAGTCATGCTAATATTCTACAAAAAACTACACAGTACAACAGTTGGTAGACGACCACATGTGAAGCACTTGTAGGGTTTCTACATTTATATAAGCATGTTGTGTGACAGAAATGACAATGATGATGTGTCTCTCTAAATTTGGCACAAAGACTGCCTTTGTAATAGTACAGCACACTTGTCTGTCAACGATACTGAGCTGTACTTTGATCATGTAATATTAATCACCTGCTTTTATGTTTGACTGACATTGATGATGAACATTTTACTGAAACAGATTCCACCCACTTTGCCTTTTGAATTATCCAAATGCAAAAACAGGGAGTCTGGGGGGTCAGGGGGTTTGGGCAATGCATTAAAATGTTCCAATGTGCAATAGTTGATTGCAGCCCTAATGTAAATCATACCTAAACTTTTGTCCTATGCAGGTTGGTCAAGAAAGAGTATCAGCGATGAGGTTCTGGATTTGATAGCCCTGCGCTATGGTACCTCCTCTGGACACATAACGCTGGAGAGCTTCATCAGTCTAATCCATCGCTATGACTGCATGAACGGTAAGTAAAGCAAGCAGCTGATGACAGAACACAATAGTTAAATAGGCCTACTTTTCTTGAAAATGTATTCTTGATTTTGAGTCTCTTTATGATATTTGAATCTCCTCTGTCCGCAGTCGCTCATCCACCGCCGTCATGTTGTTGTTTACACAAACACAGCGCGTTTGTTAAGCTAATCAACGAGCGAAAAAAAAACTGTATGTAGTCTGTTTTTGCTTAGATCAGCACATATCTTAACATTTGGCAAATTCTTGTGGCATAAACTTCTCTGAGACACCTACAGTGAAACACATCTGCAGCAGAGACAAAAGAGTGGAGGGGGACAGATGTATATATTCTTCATTGTTTAATGTCAGCAATATTTATTTTATTGCATTTTAGATTTGTTTCAGGTGGGATATTGAGTTTATATAGTGACTTTGCTGTTGCAAACATCACTGTTACTTCTAGAAACAACATTTAGACGTAGTTATTTAAAATATAAATAAATTAAAATCCTGAATTAATTATTTTCTTTTAAATAATAGCCAATATTTTTAAACAGCAGTTAGAATGAAAAAGTACTGATAAGAACACCGATAAAGTACTGAACCGATAAGGAGCATCGATAAGAGTAGTAGTATCGATAAAATCTTAACGATACCCATCCCTAATAAAAAGACAGTAATTCTTAAGCACATTAACTCAGCTGGGCAAAGACACGATGGCAGTCATTATTTAAATAAACCTCTAGATTCTTGTACACCAGTGATACTCACGTTACGGCCTGCGACTGGTTGCCTGGTGGCCCACCGACCATTTTGTAATTCACAATAAAATTAAATTGATTCACGCTGGGTTTTTTTGTACTTTGAATGTAAATAAGGTGCCAGAGTGCATAATAAAAGGATCAAAATAAGTGCCAGGGAGAGAGCCAACATTGAAAGGTTGAAAACATGCAATTCACTGAAAATAGAGAGTCGAAGTTGCCTTTATTTTGCCATCTTAAATCAATCCTATACCACCATGTTTAATTTTCTAAAAGACAATTGCTGTATGCAAAGTTGCTAATATTAGGCGAGTCAAAACATGCTGCGTTCCCGACTGGTAGCACGAGATTAGACGATTACAACTTTTATGTTTATGAACTGGCCCCTGTCCTCCTATCATTTTGCAAAAGTGGCCCCCAGGCAAGGAAAGTTAAGTGTCCGTGTTGTACACTTTCATCTGGGTGGCAGTGTTGTAGTAATGTTAGGGAGAGGACGAGGTAACGTAATTTGTAATTATGATCACTTCTACTCCGGCCAAATCAGTGATGTGTGGAAAATCACTTTTCGTCATTTGGTATGGATCACATCTAATGTTTTTCAATTATCTGATGATACCTGTGCTGCATGCAGGTTAATCCTGTTATGTCATTCACGCAGTATACAGATTCATCACTGCCTGCCCTCCATCTGAGTTTGGCACGTCATAATAGTCACGTGATTGCAAACAAGCTATTGGGCTTGACCGGAATCCAGGAAACTCTTTATTTGTTACATATGTGCAATATACATAATAAACATGAAGTCATGCTGTAGTTTCTGATCTTCAGATGTTTAACTTATTATATTTCTATAAACCCCATACAATGTTTTTATGTACTTGTGTGAGTGGTGTAGATGCAGCTCAGTGTACATAACTTACCATAAAGTTGGCTTCAGACTTCACTGCTGTTTCTACCAACAATAGAGTCAGGATGGATTTTGAAGTAGCATGAACCTAAAAATGTAGGAAAAAATGTATTGAAATGCCTTACCATTGCATTGAAAATGGTGCATTAGCCTTATCCATCTGAGCATCAACGCACTTTTCCAAATGCTTGTTAAATAACTAGTTGTGTTCCACTGCACTGTGCAGATAGGATTTTTATTCCCGTTTCATTCAGGGAACTCAATCTCGCGTCCACTGATACCAATGTCATTTTAATCTGCAGGTAGAAAGGCAAGTCCGATTTGCACCCCCACATATGAATTCCAATTCAGAGGAAATATGATTTTGGATTGATACATTAAATTATTGCATGCCAGATTGGAGGGGGGTAAAAAGAAGTGGATAGGCTTCGCTTCATTGTAACGAATTATATTCACCTCAAACTTCATTATGTGATCTACTTTGCATATTTTATTGTGACGGGTACGTGCTCTCTGACACTTTCCAATAAAACGTGTGATTTCCTTTCCCAGTATCTCATGTCTCTTTTTCATCTTATTTAACACAAACCCCTCTCACTCTTTCATTCAGTTCAATAAGAAATAGATCATTTTTAAAATCACACTTTATTCATCTGGATGTAAATCTGGTACTGTAGCTTGGAATAATGAAGTCTACTGTTAATGAAAAGGGAACCATAAGGTGTATGAGGATTTGTACTGAGTGCAAACAGGGACTTTATTTCACCACTGGCTGATATGACAATATATTTTTAGTTTGTGTGAAGTTTTGTTGCTAAATAGTCATCTGTCTTAAGGGAAGCCCACATGGCAGCTACACTGTTGCATACAGTTGGCATGTAATATACTTTTTTCTCACACATATGCTTTCTAACATTTGGTGAGACCCTCTACTTTGAAGTGGGTTAAATCAGGATGGTAGGTTTCATCTTCTGTTTTTTTAGGATATAGTATCTAAACTTGGTTTGTATAGGCCTTTTTTTTACTGCAGACATTTTGACTTGTCATAGTAAAAAAAAAAAAAAAGCACATGCGTCACTAATAATCAATGATGGCTCTGTTCTATTCAAGTGTCTGGGTTGGATCTGCTGTCGATTGTCAATATCTAACCATTTTTTATCTGAGATTTGTTACTCCAGTAAGAGGTATATTCTCCACTTGCACAGTCTAGTGTGACGTATATCCCCTTCCTGAATGACACGTCTGTTTACTTCCGGTCAATTCTACAGCAACGTTAACAGCTAATTTTACAGTGTTTTTTCATCCATGAACATGTTATTTCACTTTTCACAGTTGTATATATTGTTAATAGTAACGTTATTTATCGTTTGTTTTTATATATAGTGTTATTAGCGTTTTTGATCATTGTATAGAGCAGAGGATTGTGTGACTTACGGGTACCGTAAGTCTGCATTGAGCCCATACAGACTCTGTATGAAATATTGTTTTGGCTGTGCAGTAAAACAAGTTGCCAGAGTGCAAATTGAGCAGCGTTAGCCTTTAGAACAGAGCCAATCCACTACACTACACACTACTATATTTTATTACCATCTTTCTGTGTTGGTTTGTGTTTGTTGTCGCTGTGTGCCCGTGGTTGACAATGAATGAATCTAAGAAATACAGCACTGTCTCTGCTTGCAGCAAATCTGCATACCTGGCAACATGGTGGTCCCTGGGGCGATCCAGACCACAATGCAATGTGCCGTGATGTAGTTGCCCCAGCTCTATTAATCACCTCAGTGTCTTTCAGCTAAGGTGCTACACTGTGGGGCTAGCTAATGTCGCTAACAGTCATCATTCAATTAATCAATTATTCAATTAACAATTAAATTATTCAAGTAACCAATAATTTAATTAACCAATTATTAAAGTAATCACTTATTCAATTAACCAATCATTCAATTATTCAATTAACCAATAATTAAATTAATCAATAATTTAATCAATTAATTATTCAGTTAACCAATTCAATGATTCAATTAACCAATTAATCAATTATTCAATTAACCAATTCAATTATTCAATTGACCAATTATTCAATTTACCAATTATTCAGTTAACCAATTATTCAATTATTCAATTAACCAATTACTCAATCATTAAATTATTCAACTAACCAATTCAATTGTTCAATTAACCAATTATTCAATAATTAAATTATTCAATTAACCAATTATTCAAGTAACCAATAATTCAATTAACCAATCATTCAATTAATCAATCATTCAATTAACCAATCATTCAATTAACCAAATATTCATTTATTGATTCATTAATTACTTAATTGAGTGATTGGTTGATTTAATAATTAATTAATTAAATGAATAATTACTTAATTGAGTAATTGAATAATTACTTAATTGAATAACTGAGTAATTGGTTAATTGAATAATTAGGTAATTGAATAATTGATTGAGTGCATGATTGGTTAATTGAATAATTGGATAATTGATTACTTTAATAATTAATTGTATAATTGAGTAATTTGTTAATTTAATAATTGATTAAGTGCATGATTGGTTAATTGAATAATTGAATAACTGGTTAATTAAATAATTAGTTAATTGATTCATTGGTTAATTTAAAAATTGAACAATTGAATAATTGGTTAATTGAATAATTACTTGAGTAATTGAATTACTTAATTGAATAGAGTAATTGAATAATTGATTAATTGAATAATTTAATTGAATGATTGGTTGGTTGATTTAATAATTAATTAATTAATTAAATGAATAATTACTTAATTGAATAACTGAGTAATTGGTTAATTGAATAATTGATTCATTTAATTGATTAATTTAATTATTGGTTACTTGAATAATTAAATAATGGGTTAATTGTGTAATTGGTTAATTTAATAATTGATTAAGTGCATGATTGGTTAATTGAGTAATTACTTAATTTAATAATTGGTTAATTGTATAATTGATTAAGTGTCTGTGGCTGTCAAAATGTGTTGTAAATTTGTCAGTATCAGTGTAATGTACACACACACACACACACACACACACACACACACCAAAGTAATATAACATATTTAATATAACTAACGTAATATAAAAAAAATTGTCGAACAGGAAGGAAGGAAATTTAACTTAAAACTTTTTCCAATATTGATGTATTGTACGTTCATGAAGAAAAAAACATAAAATAAATACAAATAATAAAGTATGCCTGCTTGTTGTATGTATTCTAATAGAGGCGATGGTTGCCATGGGTGACATGAGTTGACAATAATGTATTAATTGAGTAATTGGTTAATTGAGTAATTGATTAATTGAATGATTGGTTAATTGAATAATTGAATGATTGATTAATTGAATATTTGGTTAATTGAATAAGTTGTTCATTGAATAATTGATTAATTGAATGATTGGTGTGTGTGTGTGTGTGTCAAAATGTTGTGTTGTAATTGTGTTGTCATTATGGGTGTAATGCGCACACACACACACACCAAGGTATGAAAACGTATTTAATATAACTAAAGTAATATAAAATAATTGTCAGTAACAGGAAGAAAAGCAGGAAGTTTAAATCCAAACCTTTCCAATATTGATGTATTGTGCCTTCATTAAAAAAAAATATGAAATAAAAATGAATAAATATGCCTGCCTGTTGTGTTTATTGTAGTACTGTGGTGATGAATGATTGATTAATTGAATGATTGGTTAATTGAATTGTTCAATTGGTTAATTGGTTAATTGAATAATTGAATGATTTAATAGTTGAATAATTGGTTAATTTAATGATTTAATAATTGGTTAATTGAATAATTCCTTAATTGAATGATTGGTTAATATAATGATTGGGTAATTGAATGATTCAATAATTGGTTAATTGAATAATTGAATGAACAATTGAATATTTGGTTCATTTTATAATTGCTTAATTGAATGATTGACTAATTGAATAATGAATTCTATTATTGGTTAATTGAATAATTGCTTCATTGAATTATTGGTTAATTGAATAATTGCTTAATTGAGTAATTGAATGAATAATTGAATATTTTGTTAATTTTATCATTTCTTAATTGAATAATTGATTAATGTATTAATTGAATAATGTATGAATTGAATGATTGGTTAATTGAATAATTGATTAATTGAATAATGTATTAATTGAAAAATGTATTAATTGAATGATTGGTTAATTGAATAATTCATTAATTGAATTAATTGATTAAGTGCATGATTGGTTAATTGAATAATTTAATATTTCATTGGTTGAACAATTATTTATTTAATCAGTTAATCAATTAATTGAATAATTAATTTTGACAATACACAAAACTCTGCTTTATTTGCAAAAAGAGACTGTGCCATGGTCTTCGGGGGCCTTTTGAGGCTACATACTACAATATGAGGCATTTTGAAAATTTTGGATTTTTGTCCAAAAACCAAAGGCTATAGTATGACTTTTTGGGCGATTTTTGAAAAACGCGCTGTACTCTGCCGATTTGGATTTTT
>JAOVVB010108669.1:0-12839 GCA_028570985.1 Heterobranchus longifilis | reverse complement strand
TTTTTCTCTCCTCCTCCCCCCCACATCTCTGACTCCCCTCTATTCAGCCTCTTTCCTCTCAGTCACTGCCTTTGACCTCGGCAGCAGTATAAAAAGCTAACCTCACACGTCAGAGGAAGGTCACATGCACACAGGGAGGTCAAGGAGAGGTTGCGTTCGTGCCCCGGGGCGCTGCTTCTGTCCCAGAGGACTGTGGGCAATGTGACAAGAACGGGGAGGGGGGGTGAGGGGTGTGGGTCCCACTTGACCTCAGGGGGTTGGGGATGTTCAGAGAACACATATACAGCTGTATGCGTCCAAGAGTTTTATATCATGCCGAATATGGATCTATCATTTACTAGATAATTCATGTATTTGAAAGAAAAATGATTTTTTTTTTGTTCAGTGAAAGGCATGAATAGCAGAAAATAAAGCTTCAGATTCATATTTAGAGCGGACGTGTTCATAGTTTGTTGTGATTTACAACATATATATCCAAATAGAAATGCTAGCAGTCTTTTCTGCCCACAGGGAGTGGATATTTCCTGCTATATCTATATATTATAACACAGCTTGTCATGACGGCTTTATATTTCACGTAGAAAAACCATCCTTACTTTTCTCCATCCTTCATTTTCTGAATTATTCTCATTGTCTTTTTCTTTCCTCGCTTCTGTGTGTGTGCGCGCGTGCGTGTGCGCGCGTCCATTGATTGTCTGCCTCCTACAAACTGATCTGTCTTCCTCAGAGCAGTGTGACAGGTCCCTCTGTGTCTCACAATAGACAGACAACCCCCTCACACACACGCACACACATACACACACAGTCACACACAGTCACACTTACCATAGAGCCAGATGGGCTTGTGTCCCCCATCGCCAGACAAATTAAGTTTGGGCCCCCAGATTAATATTCAGGCAAAGCACTGGCTCTATATAATTGAATCATGGTGCCATGAGTGTACAACAGGGGCTACTTTAGATGCAGCCACCATGTGCGCATGCACACACACACACACACACACACACAAGACACACACACACACCAACACTTGGCTGCCAGCTGCGCTCGGTATCCTGTCTGCTGGTTGGGGGCAGGTCATGAATACGGAATCGCAGTTCTCTGTGCACCACACATTGTTTTATGGTGGATTTTACCTTTAAGTCTCCACTGATATTCCACCACTACATTGTGAAGAAAATAGTCATTTTTCAGGCATGCCAGCCACGCCGAGTGCTGTTCTAGAGTAAAGAAATTATTAGTTGGATAACACTAATGTTTTGTCGCCACAATGAATCGTGCAAAAGCAACACTTTACATCTTCATGTTCACCAGAGATTAGTCAACTAATGGACTGAGAGGGGGCAGCCCGACAAAAATTAAACCAAAAAAGAAAACTCAAGTTGTTGTGGCTCATTACAGCTAGACTGATAAATTGGCCAGACAGATATATTGGCCAATATTTTCTTAATGCATGTCTATCTGTATCTTTGTCTATCTGTATCTCAGTCAGAATAAATTGTTTCTATACTTAAAATATATCTTTGGCATTTCCACACAACAGCGTCGCAATTACATTGTGTGTCCACCAAAAAGCAGTGACATGTCTTTTTCAAATGTGTTAGTTGTAAAATGTTTTTATATTTGATTGTAATAAACACTGTATAAAAATGGGTTTTGATTTTAGCAAAAACCTCAATGAGCTTAAAAAAATACATTTAATTGGTTAATCCATCCATTTTATGCCGCTTATCCATTTCCAGGTTGCATTAGTCTAATTAATTCTATCATGTGGAATCGTTATTGTTGTGCTGGGAAGTAATGAGAAATTTGATATACTATAATAACATAATCGGTGGCCATACTGTCTCTCCTGGTTTACCATCGTACTTTCATACTTTGAAGGGTATGATCATGAAAGAGGTATTAAATTACATTCTATTTTAGATTTTAAAAGTCTTACAAAGTCTTACATTTAAACTTGGTGAACTCTGCAGAAACCCTGGCTTATGTTATGCATTTATGTAAAAAAATACCATCTGATATCAGATTTTTTTTTTTTAAACTCGCATATCAACATCCATGTCAAAAAACCCAGTATGGGTCGGGCTATACTGCTTTTCTCTTCTAGCAGGTCGGTGCTGACTGCTCCTGCATAGACATTTTAGCAGCAGACACCAGCATTATCTTGTAGTCAATAATCTTGGCATTGTTGTATGTGAACAGACTGCACTGGGGAGGGAGGCCTGAGTGACACAGAAGACAACTTTGTCTGTGGTGTATGGTTAAAACTTATTGTGTGTTGTGTTGTGGCTTAAAACGTTCAGCTAACTCAGGCCTGATTGCTGCAGTTCTAGGAGAACTACAATTATAGGACTCACATCATACTGCAATCATGCCACCTTACGTTAAAAAAAAAAAAATCCAAACTAAAAAAAAAAATCCCTTGAACCTCTGATGTGTTCACGTATACTGTTCACACATGCTGTGTATAGCGAGCGTATGCTACAGGTAGAATGGATCAAATATTGAAGTTTCTTTTTGATAAGGATTTCTTTTTGATTAAGCATGCTTTTTGAATGAAAGTTTTATATTGTTTCTTTTGTCTTACACTTTTTAACAAAAGCGATTTGCAGTAACGGTGCTGTAAACAACTTTAAAAGCTAAATTAAATTACCTCAAGGACTTTACTTAAAAGAGTACATATTTTTAATTTGTAGAAACAATAGCGTAGAGACGGAACAGTGCATGGTTCAGCAGCACACTTTCTTCAAAAGCATACGTTTTAATATTTAACTGAGAGGGTTAGTTTGACCCCTCAGTGAAAAAGCAATTTAGTCCCACAGGGAACAGCAGGTGCTTCAGGGAATTACTATTGGATTTTCAAATACAGCATGCACGTGTCACTCTGGTCATTCATATCAGTCATGGTTCCAAGGAAACACACAGAAAATGTGTTTTCTTAAGATAAAAGAAAAAGGGCATCTAAACAATATACTCTTAATAAAGGAAAATCCCACTCAAAATTATACCTTTACTACATAATTATTGTTTATTTCGATTCCAAATGCATTCACGTGCCTTGTATCTTCTGATTCTATTTGTCTGACTGTTTATATTTAAAATGACTGACTTGGAGTAGTGATGTCACAGTGAGGAAATTTTCCAACCAGTTAATAAACTTGTGAAGAAACACCGGTGTTGCCGGTTACACCGCAAACGCACCACTTATAGATAGCTGTGCCTCTCCAGTCGAGCTTTTGCTGCGCCACCCATTTTGGCAGCTGCTGGGTTCAGACAGGAGGCGTTAGTGCTGCAAAGTGCTGTGAAGTGCTGCAAAGTGCTGCAAAGTGCTGCAAAGTGCTGCGAAGCGCTTGTGCACCCATGTTAATCATAGACTCTATAAATATGATGGTGAGCTGGCCGCAGAGCTAGTTACTGGTCTATTTTCTCTGCAAGCCATGAGTGAATCCAGCAAGAAAATACACTGATAATCTATTTTTCTATATCTATACCTATAAATAAATTATATAAATGATCCGATTTTGCACTTTTGCTTTTCACTTTGACACCAAACCCTCCGCCATCGTCTAGTCAGACTCGTCACTTGATACAAGCTGGTCTCATTTCCTGTTTGTAGCAATGACTATGAAAAGTAATGCACTGTAATTCGTACATAACGCATGTAATTGTGAGACATGAGGTGGATGGCTCGATCACACAGAACACAGAGACCGGAGTTCGAGTCTGTGTGTATAATGTCACACAGAACACGGAAGTACAGATTTTAATGCAATCCCCATGTTTTTTAGCTAACCTTACCAAGTTGTTTTGTTGCCTGAACCAACTAAGCATATTTCTAAACCTACCGAATCATGATGTGTGTATCACGTGACCGACACATGTATTTAAAACGGAACACGTATTATAGCTACGAACTGGCACATGAAACACGTATAATATCTACAAACTGTGGTGCATACTTTTGCGTATTCATTATACGACCCGTTTATGAGAATGCGTTGCTTGATAAGTGAACTCTGTCTCCTGCTACTACTTTCACATGGAAGCTGATATGCAAAAATTAACTAAATGGGTTTTATTTCTGTAAAAAAAACAAAAAACTAATCTACAGTGGGGGCGGTGGGCAAGTAATGTAATCAGTGTATGGCCAAACATCACAGACTATACCGGCAAGCCTATTCTGGAGATAAAAAAAAAAAGATCCTAATAATAGAACAGAGTGCTAGTCTGCTCAGCTACTTGCTAGCCTGCCCACTCATCTTTTACACTCACACACATACACACACGTACACACACACACACACACACCTCACACCGCCACAGTCTCCTCTGCTTCCTGTTCTCTCACAGGCTGTCGCCCTCACAAGTTGTGGTGCAGAGAGGAGGAGGTGACATGGACACACCCGCACACACACTCACCACTTCATTTCTCACCAGGCTTTTTCTGTCGCTCCCACACCACCACCTCCTCCTCCTCCTCCACCTCCTCCTCCTCCTCCTCCTCTCTTGTCTCTCACACTCTCAGTCACACTCAGGGTTCAGTTGTGGGTTAGCTGGCACAGACGCCACATATTGGATTTCATGTTGACTATCCATCTGATTATCTACGTTTGTTTTCATCAGTGTTGGCATATTTCGTTAGCGTTTCACGTGATGTAAGAGGAAAACGTGGTTTCGTTTTTCAATACTCTTCCTGTACAGATAAGACTGCAAGAAATGCCTATTCCTGTCTCTTCCACAAACAAAAAGAGATTAAGTGGAAAAAAAAAAACCTTCCATGAATGAAGTGGTAATGATTCTCCATCTGCACCTTTCTGGTAATTTCATGGCTCCTCTTGACATCTCTTGTGCCAAAATGAGCAGGGAGGACACAAGAGACGAGTGAAGGTACCAATCAGTGTCGTTTTGGCATAAACACCGCCTTTGCTCCTCTGACTATTCAAAGCCAGTCTCAGCACAGACAGTAAGACATGCTAACCAAGGCTGTGAAAACAGCTTTACTTAGCAAAGACGCTCCCACATACAGCCCTCTAAAATCACATCAATGCTTCCCTTTGTCAGTTTGATATAAATTCTTCAACCACCACTAGACACGACTACGTACACAACACCAGTGGGTGATTAAGGCCATAATGCCAGTGAGGCTGAGTCTGTTCTACGGCAGAGGGGTATCTGTCATCCACAGCTGTTTGTATGCTTTGTGAGACTCATCACTTTCAGGTGATTAAATCCCCACAGTCATCTTATCTGAAGGCAGCAGGACAGGTAAGTGCACTCCACTGGCAACTGTTTATTTGAGGGATGTGTTGCACATTTTCAAAGAGCCGCCCCAATTATACACACCACTTCCTGTGTGGGTGCCTTGGTTGAATCTTGCATAATCAAAACCAGACTTACCATCTACTAAACTGGTTGTCTTGGCTCTGCACAGCTTACAGTTTACAGAAATTACAAGAGAACAAAATATGATTTTCTAGGGGGACAGAAATTCACATGGAAGCCAAATGGCGCTTGCGATCTCGAGCACTTAAACCTGCAATTAGTGATTTTTTTTTGGGGGGGGTGGGGGGGTTTACTCAGGGTCAGCGGAAACAAGTTATGAAAACAACATTGTAGGGCTGTAACTGTTTGTGTAGGCCTATTCGTAGGTGACGGTCCAGCTCCACAGCCGCACACAGAATACACGGTGTGTAGATTGATGCAGGAACTTCCGCCTGGAAACTAACAAGCGGATTGGCATGTGAGTCAGTCACACTCTATGATGAGCGCAAGTGAAACGGCAGAGCTGCTAATGCACATTCGAGGACATCACCCAGAGGTGCCGATCACCGGGATGAGTAATGTTTGGGTACTTTGAACCTTCAAATATAGCCAAAGAGGAACTAATTGTAACATTCCTCCTAATGCAAAGTTTTATTTTTTATTACTCTATGTATTTTGGTATTTTCAATTTCATAGCATAGAGATTCTTTTCAGTTTTATAGCCTGTTGTGACAAGTTGCCTTTTGGGAAAGTATTTGTTCACCATTCGTACAGTGTAATACAGAAGTGTTTGAAATGTTCCTTATTTTATCGTGAAAATAGTTTTCCAAAGTTGCCAGTGGGCAAAATGTAACCTCGGTCCCCAGCAAGAGGATTTTCCAGCTAGTCACTAACTGTCCGTCTGCTTTTTGTTGCTGAGCAGGTAGTGTTTTAGAGCTTTTTCACTGAAAACAGCTGCCTGCTGAGGCCCAAAAATGACACTATGAGCGCAGTGAGAGTGAACCAAAACAAGTTGCATGCCAGACAGCTAACGTGACACATTCTCACATATGTTTTAATTCTATTTTGCTGCCATGAGTACTTGTCACCATGTATTTATACTGGCCA
Source organism: Heterobranchus longifilis (assembly GCA_028570985.1). Classification (NCBI taxonomy): domain Eukaryota; kingdom Metazoa; phylum Chordata; class Actinopteri; order Siluriformes; family Clariidae; genus Heterobranchus; species Heterobranchus longifilis. The sequence goes on along the minus strand of JAOVVB010108669.1, from coordinate 6,467 downwards.
TAGTCTCTGTTGGCCTAAGGTGCGTCCAACAGACACACACAAACACTGAAAAAGAGCAAGCCCAAATTAACATCAACACCCCCCAAAAAAAAAAGAGCAGACTTGCTCCATTTCCATCATAGATGTCGCACGCACGCGCGCACGCACACACACACACCTATAATCACAATAACAGAGCCACTAATGGCATGCTTCATAATGTCACACCTTTATTAACTCACACAGAGAAGAGAAACAGTGATGGTCTTTGAACTGCAGCACTCGTCACCCCAGACTCAACCTCTCCCCAAGGCGCGGAGCTTTGCCACTGCAATCTACTGTACTCTCCCTGGCCAGATGAGGGTATTAGCAGCATGAATAATTAGGCCAGATGTCCTGTTCTGGGCCATAAATACCAAGCTACTTCCCCAGAGTTCAATGCAGACACACAGAGAGAGAGAGTCCTCGTGAGAGGCAGGCACAGGACGGTCAAAGGCAAAGCGAAGAGAGGTGCAGATGTGAGAATGCATTGAGATGTGATGTTGTCATGGCCACACAAACCACAAATGGTTAAATATCATCAAAGAGAAGGGAAGAGAAGACCTAGATATCACTGCAAGCCCCTGCAGACATGTTTTTCAATGTCTGAACCACTTAGCGAATGAGAGAGAGATAGAGACAGAAAGAGGGAGGGAGAGAGTGACACACACCACATCTTTCCAACACTAATGCAGCAGGGACAGCGGCAGTTCTGTTGAAAAGCATATGAAGCCCCAAGGCAGCTTTCTGGTCCTTGGTAATCTTCTTCAAATCATCCCTTAATGCTCACTCACACCCAAACACCCATCTGAAAAATGTTCCAAAAAAAGGCAGACCAGCCGCCTGGATGACTGGATGGCGGTCTGGATGACTGACTGGCCGGCTAATTGACTGGGTGAGTGAAATCAATGTTGTGAACTGGATGTGCTTTTCAGCTCCACTAACAGTACACTGGTTCAGTAAGAGTTCAGCATGCCACAGCAAATGGTGGGGGATTTGTGTGTGGCTCAGCTGGTAGGACAGGAGGAGCCCCAGATGAACAAAAAGGAAATTCCAGCCCCATTTGCCCATTAGATCAACATACAACCAGTTAAAAAGCTAAGCACCATCAGTCAGTGTCTATGTGAGGAGGTGTAACAGCAAGTCTTCTGTTTTTCATTCAACTCCACACCAGTTGCGGAGAATCTTATACAAGGCCACTAGTCTTTGTACAGCTCGCACAGTAGTACACACACACGCATGCACACACAGACTCAAGCACATGGCCTTGCTGCATTTGGCCTCTTCTCCCAATGCAATGGGATTTTCTTCCCCCTATATACAACTTACACACACACACACACACACACACACCCTCACACTAGACCTTGACACACACACACACGCATCACTGTTCAGGCGGGCTTCCGCTCTTACATCCAGGGCACCTCTGAGATGGGCGTGACGTTGAAATCAGTCCCCAGGAAAATTGGATCCAATCCACTGTTTAAATTCCACAGACTTTGAGGCATGCAGTTGCTTAGCAACAGCAGAGCTGTATCCCCCCCCTCTTAGTTTCTGCATATTCCAGCTTTGACTTAGACCCAAGTTAAGGATCTGAAATAATTCTAGCTTATGTAAATACACTCGAGAAGCATCTAACAAAGCAAATAAACAACTTCAAATTAAACAATTTCTTGTTATGATTTGTCGTGTTTTTATTTATACTACACTTGGAGAGCATTTACACAAAATCGTTTGAATTGTAGATGGAAATGAAGGTTATAAACAACATCTCAGAATACCGAGCTATAGAAATGTACTAAAAACATCTGACTTCTTTGCATTGCAAGCCAAAACTAGGGATACATGGTATGGATTATTTTTCAGCTGATACCAATAACTGACAATGATCTGCTTCTCATGGCCAATACCGATAAGATACATTTTTGTATTTTAAAAAGAAGTTCATAACCTGAAATTGATGCACACTGAGGGTAAGAAAAGGCTAAGATGCAGTGAGCAAAGATGGATGATTTAATATTACATGCCTCTGACATAACCAAATAACATCACAACACAACAAAAACAAAGAACAGTTCTGATTCAAATGTTCATTTCTTTTTTTCTTGTAAAGTACATCAAAAAACTTTGGCTTTTATAGAGCATTTTGCCTAAGAATTCAAATTAAATGCTTTCACATAATCTGTCAAATCAGACTTGTCAATGTATAATCAATACGTGTTTATTGACGGATCACAAACCAACATTAAAGGTGCATACCGCCACCTACTGTATCGGAGTGTGTAGATGCTGCGCTTGTTAAGACAATGAAAGCAATCTGGCTTTGTATTATCGGCCGATAATTAATCGGCTATAATTTCATTATGGGAATAATACACAACAATAGAAATTTCCCATTATTGGCCAATAATTTATCGGTATGGATATATATCATGCATCCCTAGTTTAAACATGTTTTACAGCACTGATTGATGTGTGTTTAACTCATTACATAGACTCGTAATTAATCGATATTTGGTGTTGTGTCCTTTGCTTTACTGAGCATTTCTTTTCTTCCATATTCTTTCTAACCACACACACATGTTTTGATTTCATCTCTGATGGGACTGTAAAACTTAAAGAAACTACGGGTGTCTCTGTGTGTGTGTCTACTGCTCTAATCACTATAATAACTTCTGCTGAACATCACAGTCCCCAAGGGTGTTGTGTTTGTGCGTGAGAAACTGGTGTGGGCTGAGAACAACGGGCTTGCGAGCCTCACAGTGTTTTTTTTTATGTTGTGGGTTATTTGCTGTTTGGAGGTACCTGCACGTCCCCCCTATCCCTCCAACTGTTTTTTCCATCCTTCATCACTCCATCACGGTCACGGGAATCAAAGAAGCTCTGTCTGGTGTGTTGCCAAATATTTGATAAGGCTTCACATTGCCCAGATATACCCTGGACCCGTGGACAAATTCCTTGGCGAACAAAAGGGGATTTCATTACATGAGCAGGATTTGCTGTGTGTGCGCTGCGTAGAGTGAAGGACTGAATCAAGCCAAGAGTGGGCCAGTAAATTCAGTGTATTCTCATCAACGCTGCTCACTAATCTCACCATGTCTGCCTCTGCTGTTTAAAATTTCATGCTCTGTGTTTGAGACGTCATCGGCTTGAGAGGTTTGTACACAACTAGCATCATATGTGCTCTTACTATCTCAGTGTTTCTGTCGTTGTTACAAATAGATTTAATCTACACAGGCATTTCTGTTCTCTGTCTGCAATCTTCTCCCTCTGCCCTCTCCACTGGATTATAGATAGTTGTAATTATGAAAGCAATCCCATGCTTATTTGGCGAAGACTTAAGCGTCTGTCGTGGCATTGGACCTTTGAGAAAGGAACTCCTAACCCCACACATACAGACTCAAACACCAGAGACACTACAGCTACAGTGTGCCATTCAGAGTGTATTGAACCCAACGCCAAAGTGCGCTAACTGTTGAAGCCAATTTTACATAGTGGCCAAACAGTGGTATTACAACTATGGCGGCCATCACGTGACGCCATGGGGACCAAACATACTTTTTCCCATGGACTTACATGGCGAAAGAGACGTCTATAAATCCGTGGATAATTTTTTTTTTCATGATTAGGTCCGTTCGGTTTGATAACATTTTGAAAGCCGCAAGATTTAATTATTTAATCCCCATTCGCTAATCCAGATGTAGCCAGCTCCGTCGGCGGAAGTCTCTAGTGCGCCTGCTCTATGGGAAGCAGAGTGTGTCGTTCATTCAGGGATTTTTAGAGGCGGCAGTTGAGTTTTTTTGACTTCATGCGTCACTGAGCAGCTTTCATAGGAATGAACGGAGCTCCGCCTCGAACGCTGTATCCAGGTTTTATCATACATCCATGCAGCAACCACTGTCACATATTTCTTACAACGAAGAATTGCCATTAAGTATTACAGGTCAACTGTGTGTGTGAAAGGAGAGCCATGTCATCTGCGAAGTCAAGATCGTCTAAGAGCTTCCACATTGTCCACTGAATCCCATTTCTTTTCCTTTGACATAGCTCTCCTTTCACACACACAGACACAAATGCAGGAGAAGACGGACAGACTCTCACAAGCTGCAGCAAAACTTGGTCTTACACCCAATACAGCAAAGACACAGGTGATGAAGATCCACCACAAAACCAGCAACCCTGTCCTCATGCACAGCACTGCCCTAAAGGAGGTAGAAGCATACCTAGGCAGTGTTGTGGACACCACCGGAGGCTGATATAAAAAGCAGGATCAACAAGGCTAGGGTGGTGTTTAACATGCTCAGAAAGATCTGGAGCTCAAAACACATCTCAACCAACACCAAACCACGCATCTTTAACTCCGACGTGAAGCAGGTTATGCTGTATGGATCAGAGACTTGGAGAACAACAAAACACACAACAATCTAACCCATGCAAACATTCATCAACACCTGCCTCAGGAGAATACTTAACATCTGGTGGAAAGACAAAGTAAGCAATGTGGACCTGTGGAAAAGAACAAGGCAGGATCCAGTTGACATTCAAATCCAAAGAAGAGTTGGACTGGACACACCCTTAGGAAACCTGCCTCAAACATCACCCGACAAGCCCTGAAATGGAACCCGCAAGGAAAAAGGAGAAGAGGTCGCCCCAGGAACAGCTGGAGAAGAGATGTCCAGGCAGAAATGTCTGGGAGTGGACTCAACTGGGGAGATCTCGAAAGAACCGCCAACAACCGAGTGAGATGGAGGAAATTTGTCAATGGCCTATGCTCCCTAGAGGAGCAAAGGGCTTAAATCAAGTAAGTCATTTCAGGTCAACAAGGAAACTGTAAAAACAGAAATTATTGTCAGATTTTAAAATTTCCACCAGTCCTTGAACAAATCATGTGTGACGAATGCCTCCATCAGAAAAAGTGACCAAATCTAAGCATAAAATAGTGGCATTTCATCAAAATCGCTTTATTCTACATGTCTCACTTAATATTTTACATGATCCAGATCCTATGAAAAACATTAAATTATGCACTACTGGGAAGCCATCGGCTGAGACCAACAGTCACATGATAGAAATTCTGTGAAACTGAACAGCATGCTTGTGCCGTTTCCATAGAGGTGCAGGATTTAATATTGCAGTGAGGCCTAATCAGTGAGCAAAATGTAACAGGAGCAAAAAACTGAAAATGAAACTGCTTGGGGTTCAGAGGGTTAGGATTACGTTCCTCCATCACAAACAACACACTGTAATTGGACTCATCATTTTCACCTATTTGTCATGTGAGTTATTAAGCTATTGATTTACGTCAGTAAAACAAGTTTTCTTGAAGGAATGCTCTGACAGGGCTTGTTTGCCGTCTGACCAGAGGATCAATATTAATTTCATATCTGTGCATTACATTTGAGAAACAGGTGTGAGACATGTTCAGCCTAGCTTTGCTCAAAGTTGCCTTCCAAAGCTCAATTTTCATCTCTGGTTTTTCTACTCAATGACAGGGATCTAAATCAAATATAGGGAGTTATTTGATTGAATGTTAATGTGAAAACTATTCCTAAATGGAGCTTTATGATAGGAAGTTTCGATAAAACATTGAGAAAGATCCAGCCAGTCCAATCCTTAATTCCCCTATACATCTTTCTCCTAGGATTGAGATATTTCAGTACTTCAGTTGATGTAAAATGCTATTTGATTGTGTTATGGTTTTGCTTTTTACAGTAAGCTTTCCAATAAAATGTCTACTTTCCAGTCATGCGAGAGCTTTCAGTAAGTAACAGTGGCAGAAAACTGGAATAAAAACATTTTCTCAGGCTCTTTTCAGAACGAGACCTATACACATCATCATGCGTATAAAGCTTGTCAGCACACTTCTTTCTCCGTCTGTGATTGTTCTCAATAACCCCTGTTGCCCAGATGAATGATGGCAGGTACTGGCTGAAAGCCAGCATCTGCTTCACTTCAGCTAAAAGTCTCTCTCTAACATTTCATTCAGTACCATTCAATATCAGGCATCGCTACACAAACCAAAAGAGTGACGTGGAATAGAAAGATTAAATGCTTTAAGATGAAAGTGCACCCAGTAGCTCACGTATGATTAGCTTCATCAAGTGTGACTGAGGCAATCTAAAGTGAAGCGTTTGTCAATATGCCGTTCAAAAGCGGACAAAAAGACGAGAGTGTGAGGCAACTTTTTGTGTGAGCTCTTGAAAGCAGCTTCAGATTCGTACGAAAATTGATACGTTCATTTCAAACAATGCCACCGTCACTGTCCACATACTTCCATGTGTCCTTTATATTAGCAGTAGTTGTTAATCAATACATCCAAACAACAACAAACAGGACGGTGGAGGAGGTCGTAATGATGTATCTCTCAAGAAAGAGGGAAAAGAGGAGGCAGCGTTGTAGACGGCGGTGGTCCATTAAATACATCGATATAAAAAACATTTCTACAT
>JAOVVB010108658.1:0-12839 GCA_028570985.1 Heterobranchus longifilis | reverse complement strand
TCCTCTGCATCCTTTTCTCTCACACCAACTAACTTCATGTCCTCTCTCACTGCATCCATAAACCTCCTCTTTGGTCTTCCTCTAGACCTCCTGCCTGGCAATTCCAACTTCAGCATCTTTCTACTAATATATTCACAATTTATTCACATCTTTAGTATTGAAGTACAATAAAAATAATAAAAAAAAGAAAGAAAAACAAAACACTGAAGTAGAAAATGTATACAAACCTTTGACTGGTAGTATATAGTCAGTTGTTATTTTAAGACACAAAGGTCAGCTGCTCTGGTATCATTTTTGCAAGAACAATATAATAGTATTGTCAAGTGCATTGTTCTTTACAACACTGCCTAAGTTCATTGAGGTTTTTGGGCATTCACTCATGCACAGCTCTCTTAGTCCCACCACAGCATTTAAATTGGGTTTAAATAAAATTAAAAAAGGGGGTACTAACTTATGACTGTGCAATTACTGTGTGTGTGTGTTTGCATTTTTGCTTGAGAAATTGTCAATAAAACTTAAAATTTGTGTTTATATTACTACATGACACCTACTGTATATAAACCCATCTTAACAACTGACATAAACCTACACAAACTTGTATAAACGCTAAGGCCAACTGACATGCTTTTGTCAATTTACTGTAAGTGGATGGAACACTTGGATTAAATTTCAAAGATTTTTCCATTAAGTCTAATTTTGTCTTTTGTTGTAAGTTCTGTTTTGATGCATTTCATGTTGCCACCAGAATGTAAACATGACACACAAGTATTTTAGTTGGCATGACTTTCAAAACTTATATCTAACTTATATATCAGGAAAGTGTCGATTTCAAATCATTTATTAAAAGAAATATGTCATTATAACAGCCACCTTGACTTAAAAAGTAAAAAAAATTTGTGGTAATGTGTTGTTATGAAGGATCAATGCAATCTTCAGTGTTTCTTATACTCAAAGTGAAGCTTTAACGTGAGAAAAAATTACATCTTAGCAAGTGAAAATATCTTGAATCTAGTAAAATGTATTTACAATTCCATAGTATAAGATTATATTAAACTATTTTAGCCTATATCTTGATGTATTTTACTATTATTTATTATTTTAGACAATCATTTCTTGTTCTCTTTGCTTTTAAGCATTATAAGCATCCATTTCTAGAAATAAGCTAAATTATTTGCCAGTAGAACTAGAAAGTTATCCCTAAAAATAGTAAAATAAGTCTAGGAATAGTTTTATGTATCTTATATTTTGTTTATTGTTTATTTATTATAATAAATATTATATCCAATAGACTAAACAAGAGGTATTTACTAAGATATTTTCACTTGATAAGGTGTCATTTTTTCCATTGTATAGGCACAAATTGTTAAAATAATTTCTGTCTTACAGCTGCATTTTTTTTTTTTTTTTCAAATTTAGATATATTCACTATGACAAATTTACAATTTGGGAAAAAAAATTACAGCCTTGTCATACAAATTTACTTGAAAGTACAGTTCTCAACTCAATTATATAGTATGTGATGTGAAAGTGACAATATGGGAAGAATTTGGGGAGAACGTGGGAATTTGGGCTGAAGTTCTTAGAACCTTCTGCATTTCACTAGAAAGCAAGAGCCCCAATATAGGCTCATGGGTCGAAGTTGTTAAATAGTAGGAGAGGTAAGGAGATTGTGGTGGGTATGGAAATGTATCACTAGTACCAAAGGGTAGAGATGGAAATTAACAGGATATTAACTAGGAATGTGGATATTCAAATGTGGTCTTACTCTTTTATAAGTTATTTTAGTAGTGCTTGCTTTCGAATAAATTGTGTCTCTGTTAAAATTTGAGAAAATTTGGGAAGGACTTCTGGGATGCTTCTGCTTTTGCTTAGAGCCTGGTAGCCAGGTTGGCACAAAAAAAAATCCAAATTAAACAGATTTTTGAAGACCATGTATCCTGGTCTGGAAGTACAGTACAGTACTGTGTAAACCTCTTGAGCCACCTCTATTTTCTTCACATTTTGTTGTCCAAAGAGCCAGACTTTCTTGTATTTAAATGTAGTCTTGGGGGATAGTTCTCCAGACTTTCTGAAGGAAGTTCTTATTTTTGGCAAGTTTGTGGCTCTTATTTTTGGTCCAGTCTCTATACCTGACCAGGTTCAGAGAAATGTTTTTGTTTGTTATACCACAAAGTGACCTATGAATCATTCAAGCATAAAAAACATCCAACTTAAGACTACATGAACCAGTGAGAAACAGGTGCAGATGATGACAGATGATCAGGCCCATCATTAGTATACTGTGACGCTGAATGCTGAGTGTTTGGAACAGACAAGACAGGAAATGAGGTTGCTGCTGAGGTTGTTACATAAACAACCAATTTTTAAGTTCATCTTTAGGCACCTTGCAGTCTGTCACAGCAAAATATTTGTTCCTAGTAGTTTTATTTATCTACATAACTTAATTCAATTAAATTTACATATGGTCAGGCCGGTGATTGGTGTACTGGTGATGGTAAATGCTTGGTAGCTTGGTGAAACCTGGACTTAAATTCATGCGGTATCAAGTGGATGGCATAAGGGTACTGAAGTGGCATGTCCTTATCGATGGGGAAATAATCAATCAAAAATAGTCAATCAGAATGACTTTGCCTGTCCATTCAAGTCCTCAAAGGGCAAGGATGACACAGGATGGCTCATATGGATTGATGGCTTTCCTGACTCAAAAAGAGAAGCAGTTTAACAAAATAGAATTTCTGTGATCGAGGTGTTGGATGGCATCCTATGGGTAATGAAAGGGGCTAATGACGTAGACAATTAGCACTGTAGACAAAAGACAGCTGAAAAACAGCAAGACAAAACAGAATTTTTGAAGGACGTTAACTGAGAAAAAGGTACCTTTGCATTTTAGGTATGGTCTTTTTACCAAACTCCATTTAATATTAAGAGGGTCTAAGTGCCAACAGATAAGTATTAATAACATTTTATCTAAAAAAAGAGTAACTTATTTGCAGCTCGACCCTTGTTTCTCATGCATCTCAGCAATCTCAAGAATTCCATAATGACTGGCCTGTAGCTTCATATTTATTTTTGGATACATGCCCATGAAGGTTTTTATTCATCCAACTTAATTTAAATGTATAGCAGTAATAAACTAAGGTAAGATGGTTTATGGTGTAATGTCCTCTCATTAGATGAGCGGCAAAATGTCTCAACATTAGGTCAACACAGATCCTGATATTGTTATCTACAATGTCTCCTCATCATCCTCAGGGCCACTACAGAGACGTGCAGGCAGTGACTCTTTCAGTAGAATGTCATCCACCTGCTTTGCGCTGTCCTCTGACTCCTCAGGAATGGATGGTGGTAGGCTGTCAGCATCTGAATTGCTAAGCACATAGCCTGGCAATGACATGTGGGCACTGACGGAGGGGGCACCAGTGCTGCGGTATACCCGACTGGAGAAGAGCGTAGTGGAGCGTGTTCCAGGTGCCCCTGTGGTCAGATGTGATTGGCTGCTAGTGCTGTTATTGAGACCTGTTGGCACTGAGCCATAGCGATATGTGCCACACACTACTGGACCCTTCCAGTCGAACGCCAGGTTCCAGCGTGTCCAAGTCTTTTTAATTTCTGTCTGGACCTGGGACAGAGAGGTAGAAAGATGACTGTTATGCTAACATTTACTTAATCATGGTTACTAGCTCATCATTTGTGGTTAAACAAATCAATATATGTTTTCTATGTTATCAAGATACAATATTACAGGAGATTTGGCTACCAGGATTGAAAGTGCATCAACTTTTAAAGACTCACCTCTCCATTGCAGTAACAGTAGATAATTGAAACAAAGAAACCCTAGGTGAGAAAGAGAAAAAGCACTGGGTACTCTGGTTTCCTCCCAGAAAGACAAGCAGATTACGCTAATTGGCATTTCCAAATTACCCATTGTAACCCAGTGTGTGTGCGTAATTGTGTTTGCTTGTGTGTTCTGCAGTGGACTGCCATCCTGTTCTGCGTGTGACCCTTCCTTATGCTCAGAGCCACATATAAAGTAGAAAAATCTTCATTTTATTTTTCATATTTGAGAAATCAGGTGGGAGATGATTGCGGAAATATCAAGGTTAATTAAATATTAAGCCTGTTAGACTTCAACTACAGTTTTTCTTCTCCAGAATTCACCATGGGAAGTCAAGCAGTGATACGGACACTATTTTCTTTTTTTTAGTTAAAATCCTTCTTAATTTTCCTTTCCAATTTTAAATTGTCATTGTGTTCGACACTTTTCTTAAGCTGAGAATACTTTTCTCTGCTGCATTTAAGTGCAATTTTGCAGATAGGGGGTGATTCTATTGTGTACACCCAGGACCAGCTACTGAGCCTACGGGATCCATTGTCATATCCAAGAGGAATTAAGGACTAGCAATGTGAGATCGCTGAGCGGGAGAAGGGTTGTAGTATCTGGCTTTGAATGTTTTCCTGACTCACCATCATTACTGTTTACTTCCCTCCTGATGCTATCACACTGCAGGCATGTGACATCATCAGAGCTAAAACAGCGAATCTTCTTCGCTGACTTTGCACACAAGTATGTTTTTTTTTTTTTTTCATGGAGGCGGTTTGACTTTAATCACACAAATATCTGGGTAACCCTGCCCAATTCTAAGCAATATACAAATGACAAAAACCAGAGGCAACAAAACTGGACTTATTTTATGCCTATGCCTATTCTCTACCTCCTCTTAAAATTTGTGACCATGACCGTAACTATAATCAGCCCCAGACCCCTCAGGAGTTCTCATGACATCACTGGAGAAATAACTCCTTATCCTCAATCACCTACAGTATGCCGGCTGGTGGAACCACAGCTTGATCCCCTCCAGTTTGCTTACAGGCTCTGTATTGCAGTGTATTGCAGTTAAGAGGAAGCTTAAAAATGTATAAAGCTTGTGTGCCCTGAAACGGACTGGTTAGAAAATAAGCTTTTTGATATGCAGGTAGATGATCCTCCATGTGGCCTGAATTATTCAATAGCTCAAAGACAGACCATAACATGTCATGTAGGCTGTGATTTCCTCTTCGCAAACCTTGGTGACCAGTACCAGAGTATCACAGAAGACAGTGCTGTTATCAGCCTGTCTGTTTGAACTTAAGGCCCAGATCAGTCTGTATCACTGAGAAATGTGAGGATAAATAGAGTCTTATATCAAGAATTCTTGAATTTAAACTGATGTACAAAATTTGATATGTGCAATAGGCAATTTATTACATGCAGTGTGTGCAGTACTCTTTTCCCTCTGTTACTACCTTCCCAGCAGAGACCCTTGCAGCATCACCAGTATACTAATTACTGGCCTAGTCATGTCATCATCTGACATATTTCTCACTGGTTCATGCCTTAAGTTAGATGATTTTTATGCTTGAAGGGACAGGACTAAAAATGAAAAACAAAAACTTCCCCAAAATGAGAGCTATAAAAGTCCTTCAGGAAGCCTGGAGAACTATTCATTAAAGCTACATTTAAAAATACAAGAACGTCTGTTTCTTTGGAAGTTAAATATGAAATGAGATTAAATAAGGTGTGGCTCAAGACTTTTGCAAAGTACTGTATTTTTGTTATATAACAACAAAATATCAATATTTATTTATAGCATTTATTCATATTTCTCAATGAAAATACATCCCTGTATATCTGTGACAAGCTCATACTGCCAAGTTTTTTTTTAAATTTATTTTCCCCTTCCTGATTTAATGGTTACATAATTTGTTGTCTAGTTCAGTTGACCTGCCGGGTTTCCCTTCCATATTTATGTATTTACTTACTTCCTTACTTACGTATTTTAAGATCCTAAAAACAAAACAGTTATTTGCTACACAGTATCCTAAATTCATGCAAACAGACATAGTCTATAATAATGTTTGTAACTAAAGCATCTGTTATACACTAAAGCATCTGCTTCACACACGCACACACACACACACACACACACACAAATACACATACACACAGACATATATCCCCCCACACACATGCCACAATTGTTTGGGGTTTGTACGTGTCCTGGAAAGCTGAATAAACATGAGCACAGCTACTGTATCAGTCAGTCTGCCTGTCTCCCAAACCTTCAACCATCACACCCTAGGTTCTACATTACAGTATGTTATCAAGGGAGATATTTTTGGTATTTTTGGTACAGTAAAACAAATATTTACATAGCATTTCCATTGTATCAGATTTTAGAAGTAGTCTAGACAGGATTGGAAGTACAGAGGAAGTTATGTATAGGGTACCCCAATCAGCCATAACATTTCAACACAAATGTTCAAAACCAGTAATACTGTATGTAGGGTCCCTTTGTTCTGCCAGGCTAGCGCTGGCTCTTTGGGGCATTGACTCCACAGGGGATCTGAGGTATGCTCTATGGGATTGGCAGTGTTGGGGGACGTTACTTTTTAAAGTAACTAATTACATTACAAAATTACTGTCTTGAAAAAGTAATCAGTTACAATACTGCATATTGCATTGCGGGGCTTGTAGGACAACTTTCACACACACACACTCACACTAACGGATTGGGAACGACAATGTCCGGCTGTCTGGAGCACGGATTACATAAATTATCTGAATAACGGATTACATTTTTGAAAAAAGAACTAAATAACTGAGTACTTAAATGGCGGACCTAACGCGTTAGAACCCAAGAACCCTAACTCTACTTTGTAACGTGTTACACCCAACACTGGGGATTGGGATTTGGGGCAGGGGCTCTTGACCTGCTCGAACCTGTGTGTAGCCTTCTGTCGTGCAATGGTGTTCTGGTGCTTCTCCATGATGGGCTGCATTGGCTTTTCTGTGGGATTGTTTTGCTTCGCAGTTTGCTGGTGTACAGTTGAAAATCAATGTTAATATGTTAATGTTTATGGATGTAATGCTATGACTGAACAGTGTGTATGCAAATACTATGTCATTTTAAATGAAGGCATTGAGCTTCCACTAATTTTTCTACCTGTGAGTTGTCCTGGAATAAGTCCTCTGCAGATATCAAGGGCCAACTTTATGTTTCACTTTGAGGAGCTATTTTGTTTTGAAAAAAAAAACTAGGGGTTCCCAGTCAGAAACTCAAACCTGGCAGACTCTGAGGAGTTGCACAGGCCATTGCACTCTTAGTGCTGAAAAAAAAAATAGCATTGGCATTAAGAGAATGTATTTTAAATGAGAAATATAAATAAATGTTGTTTTGAAATCGAATTTGCAAGGTATTGGGGTTATTCGACTAATGTAATTCCTTGCTTCATCTTTATGAACTTTAAAAAAAAACCTTAGACCAACAGGATTTTAACATCTGTATAATCGCCAGATGTTGCTACATTAACATTGTGTACACTGCGACATTGTGGCAATCAAAAAAGCTCTTGTGGGATCTCTCCATGGTTTACATATATTTGCTGTGTCACCTGGTTCATTTATATCCTTTGATTAGATAGATTGTATGTTAAACTTAATTTGATATGTTAACTTTAATATGTTAACCATTCAATTAAATTAATTATCTTTTTATATATTTTTGCAATTCTGCATTGCTGCCTTTGTTGCACTGAGCATGTTGGTGGTATTTTTTTTTTCGTATTTTTATAAATTACTGTGCAGAAGTGTTTTTTAATGTTAACAGTTAAAATGCAGTTAAAGTATAGCTCGCCAGAAAAATATATATATAACACTATTAGTCATGGATTGCCCCCCCCCCCCAAAGCCCAGATCTCCATGTTATTGAAGAAGTATAAGATCATCTTGAGAACAGAATGGAAAAAAGGCTGCCAGCATCTAAATAATTGCTCTGGAATATCCTTCACAAAGCCTGGAAAACTTTTCCCGGTGAACTACTTGAAAAGATTACAATAAAGAGAGTTTAGGGTATCCTAAAGAATATAAAGTTAGTTATACCATACAGTAGATGCACTTTAAAGTTTGTAAGAATTACAAAAACTCTGTGTTACATGCGGTATGTATGTTTTCACACATTGCGGTGATCACCTCTTGTCTCATCTTCCTACTAAAATATAAATAAAGCATGGTTGACTTTTGCATCAGGCTTTTGCAAAGTAGAGAGAAGAATATTTTCTATTCTCTTCTTTTATTTATATCTTATAAAAAGTTATACATTATATACATTTTCATACATTTTATACATGTATAAAAATATACTGTACTTCTATATTTTTAATTGGCACGGTGGTGTAGTGTAGCCAGGTTCGATTCCCGCCTCTGATTGCACGGAATTTGCATGTTCTCTCCGTGCTCTGGGTGCTCTGGTTTCCTCCCACAGTCCAAACACATGCAGATTAAGCTAATTGGCATTCCCAAAAATTGCCCGTAGTATGTGAATGCCGGTGTAAGTGTGTATGTGTGTGTGCCCTGTGATGAATAGGCACCCTGTCCAGAGTATACCCCACCTCGTGTCCTAAGTCTCCTGGGATAGACTCCAGGCCCCCCATGACCCTGAATACAGGATTAAGCAGTATGAGTGAGTGAGTGAGTGAGTGAGTGAGTGAGTGATTAGGAATTCCATTGTTCCACTACACTGCAATATTTTTTACCTAGTCTGAGGTCAGAAATTTTAAGGTTACAAGCACACACCATACAGTATATAAGCATGCAAATGTGAACATAGGTGATTAAATTGTGGGAAGCCTTTTACTTACATAACCTAAACAATTTCCAGATTGCAGACAAAAGACATTAAAGACTGTGTCCAAGGGTGGGTAAGTGACAATTTTCTTTTATAACATTAACTCTCTTGACGAATGAGTTAATGTTATAAATATATTATTTACATGCCACTGGGTATCTGCATGACACAAAATATTGCTTGAAAGTATGTATCTGGTCAAAACATTATGACTTATGACATTGCATTATGTAATGAAAGTATGTATCTGGTCAAAACATTATGACAATTATCAGATAGAAGCAGATATGAGTCATAAATTCTCTCCCTGCATATGAGTCACACATGCAGTCTCTCTGTATGCATTGTTCTTCCGAGTAAGGTCAGCACTGCTTGCACACTGTATTTTGTTCTTAGTTCTCCACATGCTTTTGTTACTTTTGATTTGATTTAGTTTTTTCACTTGCTTCTTAGTTCACATACTGTAGTTTGATTATACACTGCCTGGACAAAAAGGTCACCCATTTAAAATGGTCAAATTATTGGGCTGAATCACACACACACACAAAAAAAAAAAACTTTGGACATTTAAAATTACTGGAACTGGTTTAAGAACCCTTCAACACATTATCAAAACCTGGAAGAATAGTGCTGAACTGTCCACTTTATGGAAGAAATGTGGTTGGAAAAAAAAATGCTTAAATGCTTAAAATTGCTTAAATGCTTAGTGAAGTTGGTAAAAAACGTAGCATGGTAGAAAAAGTTTAATAGTAAAAGTAAGAAGATTTCATATGGAAGTAAGAGCATTTTAATACACCCACAATATGATGAGAACTCATAATATGATTGGGACGAACCAGCTACAGTATGTGGCAATATGAAAACCACTTGTTAGTGAGGTTAACCAGAATAAAAAGGCTTCAATTTGCGAGAGAGTATAAAGATTGAACTTTGGAGCAATTAAAAAGGGACATGTGGTCTGATGAGTCCAGATCGGCCCTATTCCTGTGTGACTGGTGCATCAGAGTAAAATAGGAAGCACATGAAGAGATACATCTATCATGCATAGTGTCTACCGTCTGGTGCCTACTCTGAAAGCAATGCTATGATCCGGGGTTGCTACAGTAGGTCAGGTCTAGGCTCAGCAACATTATGTGAAAATAAAATGAGATCAGCTGATGACCTGAATGTAATGGAGGTTTTCGTCCCTGATGGCACAGGCATATTTCAGGACTCAAATTGTAAAACAGTGGTTTTCAGAGCATGAGAAATCATTTTCACACAAGAACTGGCCACCACATTTTGTGCCGTAATCAAAAAGGTGATTGAAATAATTTTTTGGGCAGGGAGAGTATAGTAGAAAACCATTTGTACTGCAACATTTACTTTTATATGTACCATAATGATGACTACCATGATCACTCATTTTGTGCCATAAGTGCAAGACTTATCTATGAAAAATTGTATCTCAGTGGTCCCTAGTTCTAGAGTGTTTTCCCTGTTCTACCACCCCCCACTTTAATTAAGAAGACACTGTTCATTGGTTGATTAGTTAAATTAGGCATGCTAATTTATAAGTGACAAAGCACTTAACAGTACCCAAGACAAGGGCTGAGTCAGACTTTTGCATCTGTATGTCCATTTATATATATTATAATATATAATGGCATAAGAGATATACTGACATATCATAATAAATTCAATTCAAATGTTTATATAGTGATTTTAACAATGAACATTCTCAAAAAACAGCTTTAAAAAAAAATCATTATTTATATAAATGGAATAAATTAATAGCATGTAAAAGTTTATGAGATTTATTATAGCTTTATTAATTTGTCCCTAATGAGCATCTAATTAGTACGAATAATCAGAACTGCTTTGCTATTGGACAATGCTATGAACTACTCATACTCTGCTCACTGGTGTAAGGTATACTGCAGTAATGAAGTAAGTCATACAATTAGCGTGTGACTTATGCACCCACCAGTATGAACATTATTTTAAAAAAATTGCAATTGTGAAAATACCCGCCACCTGTCTTTAAGCAAATTATATTCAATACCATTTTTTTAAATGCCTTAAATAAAAATGATAATTTCTTTCAAAGCATTTCAGAGTTCTTAAGTCTGTAGAAAAAGTGCTTTTGATAATATTTAAAGCAAGGACTAATAGTATTAATAAACATGAAAAAGTCAGTTTTATACAACCAAATGAACAACTGTGCTGACTAAGAGTTTAAATATTTTGCTTGTTTGAGGACTGTGTGAGCCTCTGTTTGTAAGTGATTAGCAGAAAGTCATGGCTGAGCAGAAAACTAAACAGAAAAACACACCGTTGTTTGTGCATCAAACACAGCAAATCAACTTGTTTTTTTTATTAATTTTCTTTGATCAGTTTTAGTCATAGTTAATTAGGTAGAGATAAAAAAAACACAAACTAAAAAAAAGTAATACAAGAAATATAAAATATCAAACCCTATGAACTGCACAGCTATAAATAAGCATTCTATTCCTTAAAAGTTATACAGTATAATGCTTTGTAATTTAATCGCATGATGACTGAATATACCATCTGTCCTGATATGTCAGATTTACTGCAAGAGCCTGGCAGACCGCATGACTTCAGCATTTTTATTGTGTTCGCACTGCCACAGGTTTGTTTTTGTAGCACTTGTTTCCCCACATATCTGATTCTTTTTATTCTGATTGCTTTGTCCATAGTGGACTCAATAGGAGTAAATCAGTGTGTAGTAGGACCCACTCATAAAGCAGGTCACACTTAAGATTTAATAATATCTTTCGGATTAAGTGTAAGAAATATTATCGTACATTTCGTACATTCACATCAATTACCACACAGAGCTTTGCCAGAGTTATCAACTTTGATTGGATCGCCATCTGACCCCACAGAACTCGATCAGACGACTGAATATTTAGAGTCAACGTTCCCTTATACCTTACATAATGTAGCTCAAGTTAAAAGGAAAATGATTAGCGATAAGAAACTCGCTTCCTGGTATAATGACCACACACGAACTTTAAAACAGAACGCTCAAGAATAAGAACGCAAATGTCGTCAAACTAAATTGTTAGTATTTCAAATAGCATGGAAAGAGAGCATCCTGAACTATAAAAAAATCTCTTAGTGCAGCTAGATTGTTGTATCTCTCCACTCTTATAGAAGCTAACAAAAATAATCCTAGATTTGTATTTAATACCACAGCAAAATTAACTAGAAATAAAACCACTGCAGAAATCTCCACAACAACAACATACAGTAGTGAGGACTTCATTAACTTTTTAAATAACAAAATTGTAAATATATTAAAAATAGTTAATTCTTCACTCAGCAGTGGGTTTGTTCCAAAATCTTTTAAATCAGCAGTTATTAAACCACTAATTAAGAAACCTCACCTCAACCCCTGTCAGCTGTCCAACAGACCAATGTCCAACCTCCCCATTATCTTTAAGATTCTGGGTTTCTGTGTTTGAGTCTAGGCTAATAACCTATTTATTTAGCCAAGCATTTTTGTAAATATATAAAAAGGAGCAGATCTGGGGGACTCATGGACGTAAAGTACATGTATAATGTTGAACTGAATGAATGTTTAGATGCTGTCTTCCGTGACTGTGACCATACCTAACTGTTATCTCTCCTTCTCTTCTGCTCTCTTCTCTCTTTCTTTCCCTCTCCCTGTCTCTCTCTGTCGAGCTACACATGCCGCTCCTGAGCTACCAGTGATCCAGACCCGTTCTGCCCTCTGGACCAGTCTGTCTCGTCCTGGTTAAAGATCTCGTTGCGTGGATGCCTTATGTGGTCTGTTTGGGATGCGTGTGGTGACTGGGGATGGTTCTATTAAACCAGGAAGATGGTCCTGGCCATGGCTGATGCAGACAGCTGTTCTCTGAGGACTTGTGACTGCAATTATTCAATAGTTCAGGACAGGAATTTCCTACAGTCTACCTGAGCCTCCAATAACAAACTGGACTCCATATTAACTTAAAGGAATCACCTGTTATATTGAACTTTTAGCCGCCTAACACACAGTATAACTGTAGATCAATCCAAGCTCTCTGTTTCACCCAAATAAGGATGGGTTCCCTTTTGAGTCTGATTCCTCTCAAGGTTTCTTCCTATTGCCATCTCAGGGAGTTTTTCCTTGCCACCGTCGCCCTCGGCTTGTTCATCAGGGAC
>JAOVVB010108629.1:0-12841 GCA_028570985.1 Heterobranchus longifilis | reverse complement strand
CCTACCCATGCATTTCCCATCATTCCCCCCAGGTCCCACATATCAGTGTATATTCCAGAAGAACATCCCAACTGTACATCCTTCCAACCCTCCTCCTCCTCCTCTTCCTCCTCCTCTTCCTCCTCCTCTCCTGCCGCCACCTTTCAAAAGATCCATAGATACCATTCAACATGATGGGAAATATAGTTTAAAAAAAAAAAAAGCATCATGTTATATGAAATCATGTCATTGAAAAAAGAAGACACGTTACAGGATGGACAGATACTCCGTTGATTTCCTTTAGATCTATTTTTGTATTGGGGTTGTGGTTCCATTAATAAGAATACAGAGTAGACTACGAAGAACAGTAAGAGTGCTATATGGGAATCTGGTGATAGAGGGGATAAAACATATACATTCACTCATATTGTACTTCTCACCCCTTCCCTTTAGTGACACAGTTTGCTTAGAATAGTGCTTAATTAATAATAAAATGCTTTATACTGCCATATGATAGAGAAATAACACAAGCAGGTCCATTCCTTAGGTGTAATTGTGCACCATGTTCCACACCTGCCAGTTGTCATTCTAGATGATTCTGTTTGTTTGAAGTACATTCCTAGAGTTTGGGTAGCAACGTAGGGATAGGCACATATCCAGTTACCCACAAACACACTGCCTTTTTTTTGATTAGTTAACCTTCCACCCATCGTCTCAGGAAAACTGAGAGGAAAACTGAAACTCCATGCCTTTTTTTCTAAACGGGTTCTTATTATTCAAATACTCCACTTTGATGAGAATGAAACGTCAGATTCGAAAGCTTGGGCGCTTGTTTGTTTTCGGTGACGTGTAAGGCTCACGGATAGTGTTAGCTTATCCATGAAATGGTACGTTAGGGAACAAGGAGTCGTGGTGGATTATCAGTAAAAAAAAAGAAAAAAAAAAAGGGTATTTGTGTTGTTTTTTTGTTGTTTTTTTGCAAAAAGGCTGTCATTTGAATAACAAAAAGCAAGGAAATATCAGAGACTGATTCCAACCACTCAATGACATGATATTTACAAGGTGTCGATTACTGCCTGCAGTCTACCACCTCCCCTCCCAACGCCTCTGATTCTGTATCTCACTTGTTCAGTGCTACTGCCATTAGTCATGGACTTGACACAAGGGTTTTACTCCAAAGGAATCCCTATAACCGTCTTACAGTCATAAAGGAGACAAGCCTTCAAAGTAACAAAATAAGCAATTTTCAACTACCAGGGACGCCTTCCAGTTAGCGGTGTTGTTCTCTTCATTTCTTTTTTCTTTTTTTCCTTTTATTTATCCAGTTGCATTTTATTTAACTTCATTATTCCTCAAGCACTTTAAATCCAAATGTTATGTTTTAAGTACCCTCAGAAACCAGAGCTTTAATTATTTATGTTATTAATAGCTGCTGGTTTTAAGAAGAAGAAGAAAAAAGAGCAAGGGAGTGCGTTATGTAAGCAGTTTTTTTTTTTTTTTTTTTTTGTCGTTGTTGTTGTTGCTGTTGCTGTAGTTGTTGTTGCTTTGTTTCGGCTCAGCTTTTTGTGTATTTGATTGTTTGAATATTACGTTTCTCACTTGATTGCAAGGATATGGTCTGGAAGAAGGCACTGATCCGTGTGTATTTTATACACAACTTACCAAACTGTTGAATATAATTGCACTACTGGGTATCATTCTGTTCTGTGGTAAAAATTTGACACTGTTCTTTGATCTGTGTAGTTTCTTTTTTAATGATAAAATGTTGTGAGATTGAATTTTTATGTGGCAAAATGTGGCATGCCAGACGGGTCTCCTCCTATAAATGGACTCCTCTGAAAAGAAAAGAGATGCGTAACAATCTGACGCTCCCTGGCTCCTTCGCAGAATCTAATTGGCTGTCAAGTAAGATTCTGCTGAAGAGGAATTTTGAGGATGAACTTGTGACAAAATCCAAACTGTGGTTTGACCAAAACTCATCTGCCCTGAGTAAATTGGTGAATACCTAATTGTTCATTAAAATCCTGATATGTGTCGGATGCTTGAACCAAGGTACACCTGCTTGCATGTCTAGTTATTAATTAAAATCAGTGCTGTCTGCACCAACAGCAAAAAAAAACTAGCCCTTGACTGTGTGCAGGACAATGCTAGGGCTGTACCGAATACTTTGAAACTTCATTCATAACGTTGACATTCGAATTCTAAATCAACGTTCGAATGCTGCGACAGGGTTCCCACGAGTCCTGGAAAACCTGGAAATCTAGAGACTAGTTTTCCAGTCATAGAAACACCTGGACATTGATTAAAATTACCAGAATATCCTGGAAACGACTTGTTGGCAGGATCAGCTGCCGGATGATACTCCAAAGTCGGTTTAAATGCAACTTTTCGGCTCCTGTTTCAGTCATCTGCGGAGCGGAACGGACTCGTAGCGATCTTTTCGCCGTTAAGTTTATATTTTCCTTAACCGCGAGCAGAATTATATGACCGTTTGTGAGCAAGTGGTGTCCTGTATTTTGACGGAAAACTCTTGGAAATGTCCTGAAAAAATCCTTTCTTATCATTTCTTAAAAAGAGTGGGAACCCCGGGTCGGGCGATTGGACGAATAAATCGGATATCGGCGATTGGTTCAGTACGTCACCGGTTGTTTTATTTTCATAATTATATATAATTATAATTTAATGGTCCGCCTCTGAAAAACTGAGAAACAACAAGGGAAAACTGTGTGTAGAGCCGGCATTTTTTCATGAATTAAGGGTTTATTTTGACCAAACCAGAGTTAATAATTGTTGGAACTGTGGAAAGACGAACCAAGACTGATTTGCTGAGTTTTATTTAATTTCTGTCGAGTTTGAGTGAAGCGTGTTTTACTTCATAAACTTCATAAAATATGACGACGTAATTCCAAAAACCTCAATAGAAGTTTCGAATGTAAAAGAAAATGACATCCGGTACAGCCCTAGAAAATGCAAAGTCAATGTATATCAATTGTAGACAGTACCACAACTTTTTGGGGGAATTTAATGAATGTTGGCTCTTGTACGTTTCTCTGTTGGAAATTGTTTTTTTTAATTTTTTATTATAACCAACATAGACCATGTTCAGATTTGAGTTTTTCATCTCACATGTTTTTTTTTTCCTCTGTTGATGAAGCAGCACTAAAGAAAAGGCAACATGGAAGCAATCAAGCAACCCATTGGTGTGTAGTTTTGCCTATATACATAGTTCATACACGTTGATACTGCATGTTTATACAAAATACTGTACATAGGAGCATGTTTTAGAGACGAAGCAAAAATATCTCGTGTACGTAAAAATGGGTGTCATTTGTCATTTTAATAACACAAACGAAGGGAAAAAAAGATGCACTGTATATTTTCTAAATGAAACAAAATGTGTATTTATTTTCCATGAGGGTCATTGGAGAGAATGTCATACAAATATTAGAGTACTATTACTAATAAGAACCTTTCCACGCCTGAAATTCTTAAGCAAGTGTGTCGTCCAGTACCGTGTGTGAGTTCATGTAGGATGAAAATGTAGCCGCATGCTTGCTATATTATTCCTTGTGATCCAAATTTTTTTTAATTTGATGCCATTTATCTGCCATACATTTTGTTTCAGCACTTATCTGAAGGCCAATGTTTGACTTATTTCTGGATTTTATTGTTGTTTCTTTTCTTTTTTTTTTAAAAAACAAAAAAAACAAAATGTGTTTTAAATTTTTTAATGTTTGGGATGGCGGGGTCTCCAAGTCTATAACTATTTTATAATGACAGATTTGGCACGGTGTTATTCTGAAAGAACTTATAAGAAAAAGACTAAATAATTCTGCGATCTGTAGGCGGATTGTAGGAGTTGTTATTTGTGCCAGTAGTGAAGTCTGTTGGATCATATCTTTGTAATGAAATGCATTTCCAGTGGCCAAAAAAACGGAACAATCCCATTCCACAAATGACTTGGAATCCCTTCTTCTCTTGTCTTTCTTTACTTGGAAGTTTTTATTTTTTATTTTTCCCTTCTACAGTATTTAAATGACCTGAAAACCCTTCACGGCTGTGTCTCTTTTACTGTGTTTATTATACAATATGTGTACGTGTATACAAGATAAATGAATAAGATATAAAACTAAAGCCATAAAACTCAAGCACTAACTCTTTAGAGCTCAGCTAGAGTAGCTAGAGTTTATTTATGAAGAAAAAAAAATCTGACATGTCTTCAGTTTCCTTGGCCAGTGTTTCTCTTTTACATTCCGTTCAGAGGTCTTTGTTCATCAAGAGGGCAAAATCCACTTTTTCTGTATATGTGAGCTTTGAGAACAGTTGTGAGTTTAGTAGAGTGAGTGTGTCTTTTTCTACTTTCAGAGCTGTTGATGTCCTTGTTTCATAGAGGTAGCTGATTTTACAGTATTGTGATTAGTAATGTATATGCCTTGTTTTGATAGTATAAAAGAATAGATATAATACCACAATAGGTTCTCAATAATACTGCTAAAAAAGTATATATATATATATATATATATAAATACATGAGAGTGTGTTCTTTTCTTGGGCTGAGTGCAATTTATGAACCAAACTGGGTCACTCTTAAAGTTTCTCTTCTTCCGGTTTAGCAGCAGAATGTACTCGTGATACACACGTACAATCAATAACACACTGCTGGTGATCTGCGGCTCATGCTGCTGGTTTTTTTATTGGTTTGTTTTTAGCATATTGCTCAAGCAACAAAACAATACACTTATAGAGGTCCAACAATATTAAAGCAAAAAGAGAGAGAAACTTAAAACAGTGGCACCCAAGTTTTAGGCCTGAATCCCTCCCATAGAACTATGCATAGAGTTATGATTTTCAAAAACACATGGCAGAAAGTATATTAAAATATTAAAAAAAATATGTATTGTGTCATGCACATGATATGACATTGAAGGAGTAGCTTATTTGCTGTCTTGCAGAGAGATGAGAAGCTTGATACCATGCTCATATCTGTGTGCTAAATATGAAGCTGGAGCCAGGAGTCCGTTAGCTTAGCATAAAGACTGGAAACAGGGGGAAACAGCTAGCCTGGCCCTTGAATTTGCAGTATTACGAAGTGGGTGATAGCAGAGAGAGTAAGCGGCGCTAATGCAACAGAGTCGTTCTTCAAATTAATTGTGTGTGAAGCGCCGTACTGTTTTTTCCGGTCTCTGACAGCGCTGCGAGTAAACGTTAGGCCTACTGTGGCCGAACAAACAAAGAAAAGAGCGATGACTAGACGATGGTAACTGGCTGACGTCACACAGGCGACACTGTTTGGATCTCTGGGAAGTGAGATCCAAAAACACACCTGCAATTATCGCTTATCGCCATAGGTGCTGCCAAAGAGAACGAAACGGAGATCTTCGAGATTGTAACTTAGTCTATGCTGGTTGCCTAGCAACTGCTCATAGCCAATAGAAATAGTCCCGTAACATGGTGAATTGTCATTTTTACACGTGTTAGGCCGCGTTCAGACCGGTTTCTTATGCTCTGGCGAAAACACAAATTCTCCAGTCTTTTTTTTTTTTGTTCTCTCTTTCTCCGTCGCTGCTGCTGCCTGTGCGGTCGGAAATCTCGGGATCATAACAACGATCCAACGGAAAACAATAATTGTGAAATATAAAGTCTATGTGTGCGACGTTGGGGGTTAAAGTACACAACAGGATGTCACAGAAATGTGGCAAAAGTGACACTCCCACACGACCCTGCTGCGAATCGCCGGATTGCAATTGTCTGAATGCAGTTTGTGAGCTTGTGAGGTGCTGTTGGCTTTTTTTTTTTTAACCTTTGGACAGAGCCAGGCTAGCTTTTTCCCCCTGTTTCCAGTGTTTATGCTAAGCTAAGCTAACTAGCCGCTGATTGTAGCTTCATATTTAATGCACAGACGTGAGAGCGATATTGATCTTCTCATCTTAACTCTTGGCAAGAAGGTGAATATGCCTGTTTCCCAAAATGTTGAACTATACCTTTAAGTTTACCTCAGTCCTCTGAAGTAAACATTAAACTGCCATCTTATCTATCCTGGCAACAATCTCCAATGTGTCGTGCAACGCCGCACATTGTCTATAATGCAATATTATCTTTATTCACTGTCCTATTATCGTTACTGACTGTGACCAAACTGATGCACTGAGAAAATAATACAAGATTTCAATGAAAATACTGCCAGTACCTGATTACAGTTGCCTGCATTCGTCATTCACACTGTTTGAATCTACAAAGCCAAAATAACAATTCACGCAGAGGCGAACAGAACACATCAGATGATGAGGCAAATGCGATTACAGGTCAGTTTATAATAGCACATTTAAGAGATTCTTTTTACTGCTCGGATCACCACGGTCACATGAAGTTCTATGGGGAGACTGGGAGCTGTGTGTGTGTGTGTGTGTGTGTATGTGGGATAAATAGATGAAGTGTAGGCCCTTTATAGCAGACATGGTGCAAAAACACAGCACTAGAATATATAAAATACAATGCAGAGTACAGGTCTGCATGCATGGGACACATCACTCATTCTTAAATGTACATCTTTGTGTGTATGACCGTAATACTCAAACAATCTTATTTTAAATAACGGGGGTTATTCTGTTCTGTTGATAGCTGTGTAGATGTTCAATACCTTTTGCACAACTGCATCTGAGCTGTTTCAGCTGTGCAGAGACAGTTTTAGAGCACTGTTCACACAACTAGTTGTTTTTTGGTTTTTTGGTTTTTTTTGCTGGGATTTAAAAAGGGAAAACATCCAAAGTTCAGTAGATCATTTACCACCCTGTGAAAATGTGTTGAGAAGCCTCTCTCTCAGCGGGTAGAGACACCACTTTGAAACACGTCGTCTTGTCTCCTCTATTACTCGCTGTATTTCTTCTTTGTATTCTTGTGCATATGTGTAATCACTCCTCCACTCTTTCTGTCTTTTTGTTTGTTTTTTTTCGTGATGTATACTTCTAGAATGTAGGTCTGTATTTGAATCAATGCCGGAGTCACGTTTGCTTTTTCTGTTTGTGTGTTTTTGTCCTGTTTACGTGTATAACCAGCTCTGTACCATCAGTATCATTAATGCTGCATAGGAAAGCAGGCTCGTCGATTTCTCTGCTGAATCTGCTTGAGCGTAAAGAATGCCGGCCTTCATGTTTACAACATGGACATACCGTATACTGCCAAACATGCAGGACCGTACCAAACTCCCCCCCTCTTGAGCGCTTAGTCCTCCACCTCTTATCCCCTGATGCAACTGTATTCTCAAGACTCTTTTTTTTTTTTTTTTTTTCTTTTTTGTCACCTCTTTCTCTTCTTCATCATCTTTTGAAGCGTCGGAGGACAGTCAGGTTGTGTCCTCTAGCTGTGTTTCTTCGTGTCTAGTGTCGTGGTGCGCGTGTTCATGTCAGTACTTGTGCCTACTGTGGATCGCATGCTTTAGCCCTTGACTGGACACAAACGTTGCTCACAAAACTCCTCTTGACCCTTGTGTGGACAAACGTTGGGGATCCTTATAAAGTTATCAAGGGAACCAAATAACTTATTACAAATTTATCATATGTGTTACCAGTTCTGTAAAAAAAAAAAACAAATAGGAAATAAAGGCCTTTTAATTACCATGACTTGTTTGTGTTTAATATGCAAAGTGTTTCAGCTCAGCCGGCTGCTAATAGTCTCTCTGCCGCTGATGCATAATATATTAATGTCACACTGGGAAACATTTACATTCCTTTACAGTTTATTAAGCAAAGTGAGTAAACCCATGTGTGTGTGTGTGTGTTTTAAGCTATCATCAACACATTTCAAACATTTTCAATACAATATACTGCATAGTTCAATATATCTACAGCATGTGTAGAAATATGCTGTGTCTTATTTGTAGTTTTGAGTATTATTATTGGATGTGACCAAAGATAACACTGGTGTTACAGCATGCTGTCCTGGTTGGACTCCAAAACCATCATATTGTTAAAGATTATCACATAAGTTAAAGAAAGTTCAATCAATATTTTGCAAACAGCCAGAAACCAGAGAAGTAAATCTCAAACTTGTGATGTCATCAAGTATAAAGTCTGGAGCTGCTCCATAAACAAAGAATGGGAGACTGATTTTGTGGACCCACAGCATGTTCACCTTCTTTTTTTTATACTTTATGAACTTTATTCTATTGTAGTGTTCAGAAAATACCCATTTACTCAGAACATCCCCCTGTGTGCTCTCAGTATCATCTATAATCTATCTGATATCAGAGACAGTGGATAATTTGGATCATTTCCTGTATCTGTGTCCAGTGTGTTTAGTTACGGCCCCGCCTCTTTAGTAGACTAGAAGCCGAGTGTATTGATTTCAATGGGAGAAACATGAACACAGATTACGGTCGATCCTTTTCGCCACATAGTCACCAAAGTAAATACTGGACCCAGTTTTCACAAGCCGCATGCCTCCTCAATATTCAGACACTAAAATGACATTTTTCAGACGGACAGATCAGGAAAAAACATTTTTAATGCTAAATATGGCTGTTAGTCGTGAATATATCTAATGCTAGCAAAAAATAAAATAGAAATAAATTGTGCAAATATAACTTTTCATCCATCCACATGACATTTACTACACTTTCAAACGAGACCGCGCCCATTTAGGAGACAGGAAGTGTGTACCATTTGATATAATTGGCGGTGCCGTATCTTTATAAATATTGAATATCTTTGCTATTATCTTTCCCAATTCATTGTCTATGGAGCAGCTTCAAATCTGAGTTTTAGCACTCACTAAAATTTTGAAAATGGGTGTAGTTCCCCTTTAAAGGAATCCATCAAACACCGGGGACTTTGGTCAACTCGCCAATTAAAGTGAAGAGAAGACAGATACCAAAATCATGCATGTCTCCGGCACACCATCCATCACGCTACAGCTAAAGGAATTTTAATGCAAGCTGATTCTGGCAGTTTTATACATTAAATATGATAAGATACATAAATAACCAGCGGAGATGACTTTATGTGCCTTCCCTCTTTTTGGAATATAATGAAGCGGGTACTGACTGAGCTCCATGAAGAACGAGGCAGCGGCCTCTTTCATGGTTTTATTTGTAACTAGATAACATAGTAAATAATGCAACACAATGCAGTAGCACAGCACATCTACCAGCGGAAGATTTTGGTATTTGTGTTTTCATCACCAAACAGAAAGCTGACCAAGAAGTCAACCAAAACAATCCGTGTATTCCTTTGAAAGAAACTTTAGTAAACAGATTATAAAGATTAGATCTAAGAAATGCATAAATAAATAAATATATCTCTATTACAGAACATTCTTTCACACACACTCAGGCCGTCTCCTCCGTGTAGCCGTTCTGCTGTTTTGAAGCTGAGAGACTGGATACAAAATCCTCTACAAAGGTCACACGAAACAAAAAAATAATAATACTGAAACCACACAAACAGAATCTGGAAAATGCTAAATTACGTTATTATGGAAACTGAAACCAGTCTGGAGATAATACAGTGCTGCTAATGATGCCCAAGCACTGCCCCTCTGTACAAAGTGCATATACGCCACTTGGCAATAGAAACGGATTCTAAAAGGGACGTTTCGGGTCGAGAGTTTACAGAACGTGGAGTTATAAAAATCCTAATTTAAGAGGCGTTGGGGGTGAGCAGGCACAGCTGAGAGACAAACCTGAGAAAGTTGTCAATCAAGGCAAACACAAAACAAAACATCTGTCTTATTGAACCTTAAATAGAGTAAATTTTTTCAAAATAATCTCCTTCATTTCAATGCATTGTTTGTCTGAAGAAAACATCTATTTGCCATTAGAAGAACTGCAGCTTGCAGCACTTCTGTCCTGGCGTCAGTGGTTGTTGCCACTCAGGGGTACGGAAGCCCTGAGGGGACTTTTTCTTGCCAGGATCATTTTTTCATTATTCATTTTTTTCATCTTTGAAAAAAAAAAAGTTTTGGCATGTTCTGGGAACAGGAATTTAGTGTAGTGGTGCACTCTTGTGGCCAAAATGAGTATTACAACAACAGATTGAAAAATGAGCCTGACAAAAACGATGATGAAAAAAAAAGATGTTTGTTGCTTCGCTGGGCCTCATTTTACCCACGTGGTCATATATTCTGATTTAAATTCTAACGATTTTTCAAAAACAGTATATCTCCATGCCAAAGTTAGACTTCGGGGCTCTCTTCTTTCACAATTAAGACAATAATTTAAATAGTTTTCTGCAGTGCACGATGTAGCAACAAACGTGATGTCTCAATGTGACGTGTGGGTATAATATTAGAAACAGTACAGATTTGTTTGAATCGGTCCTTGAAAGGTTATTCAAACAATACAACTGGTCCCTGTTTGATTAGTGTGAAATACTGAATATTACAAAATCATATGAACTAATCACATAGAAACAATTGTTGTAACTCCCATCATCGCACGCGGGTGAAATTTTGACTGAAACTCCTTATAACACTTCTCTTTGGATCTTCATAAGTCCCAACAGGAATTTATTTTCTGCAAAGCAGCCATCACCGTAACTCAGAGAGGAGGAGGCACAACTCGTGACATCGTGGATAATTAAACTGCCATATCAGGGTTTGGAGCGTCCACAAGACAGAACAGGAGCTTCAGACGTCTTTTCATTTGGACAGTTTGCTGATGACTCGAATGAGAGCCCCGTTCTCATCCTTAAGCCTCTGGTTGTCTGACTTGAGCTCTGTTAACATCTGGGACAGCAGAAGGAAAGAAACGATATTAGAATAATGATATCATCAGAATCACATTTAAACATATGTTAAAGGGATAGCGGCGGTTGTATGAAGTACTTTTCCATAGTGTATTATCTACAGCAGATGGCGGCGGACCACCGAAAAGAGTCAATATCATATTAAGTGTCCGCTATATTTAGAATATTTTCATTACTTTACCTTGCTGTCATATACCCATCTATACTTTCATCAGACTCCTTTGACAAAAACAGTAATTTCACGTTGCAGAACACGGTTGCTGGTCTGCTGCTGCCTCGATCGGTTAGTTAGTTAGTTAGTTTTGTTAGTTCCTTCCCCTTTAAAACACCAAAGTCACACAAGAACACAAACTAACTAACCAATCCAGGCAGCGGTAGACCAGCAACTCCCGTGTTCTGTGAGGTAAAATTACTGTTTTTGTCAAAGGAGTCTGGAGCTTTGAAGAGAGCGATATAACGGCTTCAGTTCTCCATCGTAAAGCGCTGTTTGACAGTCAGGTAAAGCAGTGAAAATATTATAAATATAGCGTACACTTAAACCGATGTTATTTTTAGGTGGTCCTTTTTTAGGTGGATGAAATTTACGTGTCAGGACTCCTGTCTGCTTCTCCAAACTGTGTCCGTGCTGACCGCCATCTACTGTAAGTAATACACTGACTGTGGATACCTCATACAACCCCACATCAAAGAATCCGAACTATCCCTTTAAATGGTTTGTGGATACTGTGATTTAAAGCTTCAGATGGTGCAATCACACAATTCACCAGGACTAATACAATGTCTTCAATCACCGTTAACAACAAGTGGACTAAAAGTTGTCTTTCAGTCAAGGTTGAGACCAAACAATGAAGACATGCTTTACGGTATTTAATCATGCAAGTGAGGAGTGACTTTGACAAAATGTTCTGCATGTGAAAAGTTAAAGAGAACGAAGTCAAAGAGAGAGAGAGAGAGAGAGAAACTGAGAGAGGGTCAATTTCCCAAATCTAGGTCATGAGGAGCGATGATGACTAAAAATAACCGCCCTCTTTGCCAAAGTATTTCCCCTCTACTAGAGACAAACAATAACCCTCTGCACTCTAGCTGTGACATATTACCCAAAACTGGTAAATGAGCAAAGGCCCCTGGCATGCTCATGACGTGTTTGGAGCCCCTTTTCTATTTTCATTTCAGTTTTTCGTCATATTTAATATGAATCCAAAATTCCAATATATCAACATCATGGTAATGCCCTGCTCTAAATGTAATTAAAGGAATAGTTCAACATTTTGGGAAATACGAACCAAACAGCCTGGTCTCACGAAATGGCATATGAATAACACGCCAATTTGTTGTTGTTTTTTGCTTTTTGTGTGTCATTTTACTCCATGAATTCGCAGTGTTTTCAATGGAAAACCCATTAGACGCTCAGAGCGACTGCTCCGGAAGTGAAGAAATGTAGTATAAAGACGGAGAAAGTCCGTTTATGGTGGGTGAGAATGGAGGTGAATGGGTCCAACAAACAGGACTTTTCCAACAAGTCCTCCAAAATCTCCAGACCGGTGTTTGTGTCTCGTGTGCAACAAGTTATTTTAACTAAACCGTTGATTTT
The DNA here is from genome assembly GCA_028570985.1 of Heterobranchus longifilis. Lineage (NCBI taxonomy): Eukaryota > Metazoa > Chordata > Actinopteri > Siluriformes > Clariidae > Heterobranchus > Heterobranchus longifilis. Next base: position 532 of record JAOVVB010108629.1, on the reverse strand, counting down.
ACATCCCTAAGTTAATTTATGTAACAAACGTCCTTATTTTAACCCAAACCATGAATGTAACTTGCATCCATATGTAACAAGTTGGAAATGAGAACGGGGCGTAAAATGACACGAAAAGCGTTACAAAAAGTGGCGTGCTACTACATGCTTTCCCGTGAGATCACGCTGGAACCAAAACACACCCAGTGTCTCACCCACAGGGCACAGGGCTTGCTCATTTTGAAGGCTAATGATCTCACACGTTTCATTTCCTTTGGAAGATTGACTATATTGCTATTTCCTTGGCAAACAACTTTGCATTGATTACACAGCACATTACACAGGACCCACATATATCTGCCAAGATCAATAGCGCGTTTATTCTTTATGGTGCAAACTGCTGCTGCAGATGTTTAATTTAGATGATAACTAAAGAAAAACCCCACTTAATGCAGTGTTGTCCATGCAACAAATAATGGCTTATGAGAAATGTTTAGGGCGTCAGCTGGGTTGCCCTTTGATAGCCATAAAGGAGATTGGGTTAAAAGAGTGC
>JAOVVB010108594.1:0-27070 GCA_028570985.1 Heterobranchus longifilis | reverse complement strand
CTACAGTAGTGCAGCCGCTCAAAACACAGAACTTGTATACACAGTATTTGTTTGTCCGCATGTACGTTTGATGGACTGTGTCAAAAAACTCAAAAGATTCGAGATATTTACACGTATCAACTCAACGGCACCGATACCGTGAAAAGAGTCGGTCTGCCCATCAGGAACTGAATGAATGCCGTTCTTTTAGGACAGATGAGTAACGTTAAATGTGCTTGAGAATCTTTTTTTATTGCTATTTCAACTCTGCTGGCGTCAAGGAATTTATTAAAGAAGGAAGAGTCATGACATCATGGTGACGGCGTTCTAATTTTGCTCTGGTGGCAGTTTCATTGAAGTTAATGGGGCCATAACCAGACTGAATGAATGAAACCTTTATTGACTGCAATTATAACCAGATCAATTTATTAATGGCTCTGATTATAACTGTCTGGACTCAACGATATGACCAGCCAGAGTTCGGTAGGCCTAAATATCCTTGCTGGCTAACGTTAGCTAAACAAAATGCAAATGCTAACTTACTTTATTGACGAACAAAGTCACAAGTACCGGTAAGTGATAAAGGTTTATTTATAGAGCAGAGGCATTTCAAATTTGGCAATTAGCGCCCCCTCCTGACAATAACGTGAAACATTATAGAGAGAGCTGGCTAACGTTAGCCCTCCTGAATATTATGAAATGTCGTTAACAGTTTTATGGGTGGGTAGTTATCAATAACAAAGATGCTCTGTTTCAGTCAAATACATGTAGAATTCTACCAGCATGACTCGTCCTTCTTTAATAAATGACGACGATGACGTCAGGCTACTAGCTAGCTAACATTAGCTAACTTTAGCTACTATTTTCTACCTACTAGGTCACACATTCCCAGTGGTCTGGCAGAAACGCTGTTAAAAACCTCAGTCGTGGCTAAAAAAAAAAACATTGTCACAGCACGTTGACTTTAAGACACGTTTAACGCAACGATTTAAGGTTTGACGTTAGCTGACTTCGCTCCACCAGACTGAAGACGGAGGGTTTTGATCCACATTTTTTCGTTGTTTCTTTGAGGTTTTTTTTACGTACTTACTCAAAAATGCCCTTGTTTTGGTGATCTGCTCGACTGGAACAGCCGTAAAAACGGCGAAAATGGCGAAGGCATTTTGTGCAGAGCTGGTAGTCGTTGCCCTCCATCTGGAAAGCGCACTGATGTATGACGTCATATGCAAACAACCTATTGTGAAAAATAACCTAAAACTTAGCAGCACAAACAGCTAGAGTCAAAAGAAACAAATTATTTGTACGGTATGCAATAATAGTGCCCCCTTTTTTTAGTGTTTATTGATTCAGCTTTGAAAGGAAAAGTGCCTGTTGTTTGTCATTCATTCCTGAGTACGTGGGACGGAGCGTATTCATTACGTGTAGGTTTTTATGGCGTCTGGTTAACAACAGTAGTTTCCATATCGAACCAATAATGTATGATGGGGTTGTAGTTCTCACAAATGTATTGTATATTTTTCTACTTGTTTTGATTTCGACCCTTGAGCGGGAGACCGTGGTGTCTTGCAGGGTAAGAAGGTGATGACGTATGCGTTGAGATGCTTAAGCACGTGTTTGAGTCATTTCAGAAGAAAAGGCAGTTTAATCAAGGTCTTTCATCAAAGTAAAAAGAAGTGTTTCTTTGCAGTGACAGCAACCGAAATATAGGTTAATAACAGTTTTTTTTTTTTTTTGTGGCTTTTTCTTTGAGTGCTAATTTAATGTGATTTGTAAGAGAGAAGAACGAACGGGATGTTTTAAAATTCAACTACTGGATCGAACTAAGCGAGGGAACTCTGCGTTGCTGTCAGTATTTTGCGATGGTTTTGGAAACTGTTTACGGTTGGAACTGCAGATCGATGCTTTTAGTTACGACCGCGTATCTGAGAGGTAGAGCCAAACAACCACAGTTTTTAAGTTTTAACTCTAACCGTAATTACTTAACTTTAAACAAGCCGTTAGCTGAAAGCTATCTAGGCAGGTTGCGTAATGGTTTGTTGACTTTTTAAGATCATGGTCCTAAATGAATAAAACAAAGGAGTCCATGCTATTTTCAATTTTAACTTTTTGCTCGACGTATTGAGGTTTCATGCAGCCATTCAGCCTGCTTGAAATGTCTGCATAACTAAACATCGTGCCTGCAGAGAGGCAGATTTAGGATGTATTGTTTTGCACCGTCGCGGATCATGAGCAGGCGTCGGATATTGGGCATAAACATCCGTGCACGAGGATTGTCTAAACGTGTAACACAGCACTGTGTCTAGAACCTGTTCTCGTCTTTGGTAAGGACGTTTTGCTCAAAGCGAAGTTGCAACAAAGGTTGTCTTTAGACTGTAGCATAATACGGTGTGTGCCCTGTGCTGTGCTCTACTTGTTATTGTCTGCCAAATATATAAAGCTAAAGGCTACACAGACGTAACCATTTATTTAATGGCATGATATCCCAAGTACTATGGCTCCTTCTCTTTTTCAGGACTCGCACCAGCTATTCGTAAATCCATTACTGTGTGTGTGTGTGTGTGTGTGTCCTTCCTAAGTTCGTAGTAACAACTTCCTAGTTTCAAACTAATGTCTTAGTTAATCGGGTTGCACCATTCAAACTTAATAAGTGAGATGTCTCAAGATGCTACTACACTTAAATGTATTTGGTAATTTAATACATAATATAACATAATTACATTTTGTAATTTAATGGGTTTTTTTTGTTAATTTTGTGGAATTTAAAAAAAACAACCCAGTTTACGTCATTAAACAGCATTTTATCAAGTGTATGGTCAGAGTATCGACCATATCACTTCACCTCTTTTAATCTTCTAATAGTAATATATTAGCAAGCATTTGTCATTGAGCTACGCAACAGTTAACATTTAATATATCAGCAAGCGTTAGCTTTGTCACTGAGCTACGCGACCATTAGCATTTGATAGATTAGCAAGCATACATTAGCTTTACTGAGCTATGCAACAGTTAACATTTAATAAATTAGCAAGCAATTGTTAGCTTTGTCACTGAGCTACATCAACAGTTAACATTTAATAAATTAGCAAGCAAACGTTAGCTTCGTCACTGAGCGACGTCAACAGTTAACATTTAATAAATTAGCAAGCAAATGTTATCTCGATGTAAGAAGTAGTTTGTGTGGTGCAACCCATTTTAATTTTGTGATGCGTAAATCTCCACTTTGTAAACACTTACGTTATAACTATGCTAAGTTTGAACTTACGAACAGCTGGTGCTACTGGCTCCTGCTCTCTATTCAGTCACCAGAATTTAAAAGGAACGGTTTGGCTGGTAAAATGCAGTGGCAGCAAGTGCAGAGCCAGATTTGTACAGTACAAAACTAAATTCAATCTGCAGTCAGTAATTGCAGATTCCAACAGCAACACATTAAAGTGTCCAGTAGTAAATGTGCAGTAGACAAACAATGACTTAAACAGTGTCACATAAGAAGGCAGCAATAACAGGGAGAAAATCAGTGGTGTATCCATTTGTCATATTAGCCCATTTGTCATAGTAACTAAAAAATAATCAATCAGAAAAAAACATGTTGTTGTCTAAAGTGCTCTTAATTTCCTTAGCCCAACATTAGGGGCTTTAATTGGAGTATTTTGTTATGTTTTCTTCTTCTTAGGTTGTTGTTGCTTTTTTATAATTACCGCATCTCTCCAAACAATGTCATTCTGATTTAAGTCGGCTTTGATGAACTACCTCACGCTGAATTTCTGCCAGTTCTTGCATATACTTAGTCGCCTGCAGAATTAGCTATCGAAGACGTGTGAATAACAGATTCCATTATTTATTTATTTGAAAGTGTACTATTTGTCGGTTTCAACAGACTTCTAGTTTTGTACATTATGTATACTTCACCTAGAAGTAAGAGAATTGTTATATGTATTTTTTGTTCTTTTTTTGGTTTGTTTTTCGTTTTTAAACTAAATGTGCAATACCTTCAGCAAACTGTGCTAGTAGTGTGTGATGGGCCTAGCCTTTGTTAGCTGTCTCCTGAAGGTAAAGAAAATGTTTGGTACTGTCAATCCATGTTTTCCTTTTTTATGAATAAGATCAATTTTTATTTCTGTGACTTGTTTATAGTCATGATGTTACGTAATCAGTCTTACCCACCAAACAACTCTGTCGGCCAATGTTTGATGCAGAGACGGGAAGTTCTTTGAGTCACAACACGGCCAACAGGTTTTGATTTGGAATGTGGTAAGGACAATAATGTTAATAAACACAAAAAAGATGAGTAAAATACCTACAAGAAATCATTATATGTATGGTGCTGGTTTGTAATGTTTGCTAGTGAATCCAGCCATGCAAGTAGTTTTAAGAATTCCTGGATCTGCGCGTCCCAAAAACCGCAACCAACGAAGAAGTGCACTACTAGAATACATGCACTGGGATCTGATGATGCCACCTCTTAAAAGAAAATAAAAAAACATGTACTGCAAATAAAAGAAATACACTTTGATTTGTGGTTGCAGGTCTTCTTTCTTGTAGTAACAAGTTGCCTTGTATACAGCATAATCCAGTACAGTTACAGAGCCTAATCTCTATCCATAGATGGATAGATTGATTCATCATGTGTCATACAGCAAACGTCAAATAAATAAATAGACAATAATAACAACAGACTGTATATAAAGATGGACAACGCATCTCCACTTCCTCACACCGTACAAAAGTGAAGCCAAAATAACCCGGATACGGGCGCCGCCATCTTGGAATTTTGCAACGTTTCACCCTGTTTTTTATAGCATCAAATAACTAATTAAAAATGAACTTATCAGAGCAATTAAAAATTTAACATACATTAGCATGATAAGAACTACCTAAAATGACAGAAACCATCTTTGGGAAAAATGTATTTGATGAGTTTTTAGTTTGGCTCATGTCCCAACCGCTAACATAGAGGAGGCAGGATTTATGACCTATCCTGCAGCCAGCCACCAGGGGGCGATCAACATGTTTTGTCCTCACTTATGGGGAGCTCTCAGGCTGTCCATCTTTATATACAGTCTATGGTTAGGGCAAAGAGGTCATGGTTAGGGTTAGCACTAGCCAATCACAGCACAGTAGGGCGGGAGTAAGCAAAACTTGTGTGGGAAAAAAATAAGGCTAACCGCATCATTGACATCTAACATCTCTGGAGCCACGGACTGAGTAAGTTGGCGGTATGCAAATAAGCCTACCTGGTAAATACACATTTACACATTATATTTCCAGATGAAAGGGAGCATTGCACAATGTATTGTGAGATATTATGGGCTGTACTGGTAGTGTCAAGTATTTGGGCAAGGGAGTGCTGCATTTAATGGACAAGAATAGGTCTTGTCAGTCCATTTCAAATTCGGTCTACAAATGCAACAAGATTCACTGTTTTCCAGAAAGTTTAAGGCAACCTTTCATCTCCATCGTTAAGCATAACTGTCATGTCATAGTTCACTGATCAATTTAAAACAACTAACTTTTTTTGTTTTCTTTGTCACCTTTATTCCCATACATGTCCATTTATTACAATAGTGGAAATCCATAATAAATAAGCACCATAGATAATCAGCAGAGCAGTAAGAAACATTTAGCCTTAGTCATGAGACATAAAGGGAAATAAATGCCCCTGTTGGAATCAAAGAACCTGCAATAGATTTATCATTTTGTGAACTGGAGGACAATTACCTTGTAAACCTGTGCAATTAAAGAGGGTAATGTAATAACATTGGCTTTATGTTTCTTTATAAAATATAAAAAAAGAAAAAAATACAGTCACATTGTCTAACCAAAAGCACACTTTCACTTGTAATTATACTGTTTGTCGGGCCCTTTAAGAAATAAGCATTGCTTAAACTATTTCTAGACATCCTTCTGATTGGTGATAAGATGCTAAAAAAGACATTCTCAACAATTTAACCACATGCAATTCTCACAAAAGAGATACCTGCAACTCTTCATTTTGGAAACATATAATTAAGCGTTCAATGGACCAGAGCACATCACAGCTACCTGATGCGAAGTGGGTCTGTGCGATGCATCCCATAATACATCACATGTCCAGCATTACCATGTCAAAGTAGGACGAGGTCATGTCTAGATGGTAACCCAAGATTTGCAAAACTCTAGCGAGATGGTTGAGGTCAGACACTGACCTTGAATGGTTATGGTTAGGCATTGACCTTGAATGGTTAAGGTTGAAACATTAAGGTTAGACATTGACCTTGAATGGTTAAAGTTGGAGAGTTAAGGTTAGGCATTGACCTTGAATGGTTAAAGTTGGAGCATTAAGGTTAGTCATTGACCTTGAATGGTTAAAGTTGGAGAGTTAAGGTTAGTCATTGACGTTGAATGGTTAAAGTTGGAGCATTAAGGTTAGTCATTGACCTTGAATGGTTAAAGTTAGAACTAAGGTTGGACCATTAAGGTTAGGCATTGACCTTGAATGGTTAAGGTTGGAGCATTAATGTTAGGCATTGACCTTGAATGGTTAAAGTTAGAACTAAGGTTGGACCATTAAGGTTAGTCATTGACCTTGAATGGTTAAGGTTGGAGTGTCAGTCAGCGAGTCTTCGCGTTTTCGCAAATCTATGGTTACCATCTAGACACGACCGTAAGACGATTGGAGTCGGGGATGTGGATGGAAGAATTATACATTTTCAGAGATTATACATTTTTTCCCCCCTCTGGTAGTCGTTTAAATCTTTTCTTTTCTTTTCATAGGGCTGGTTTCATCAACAACACATTACATTCACTACAAGGATACATTCTTAATTCAAAACTTCCATTCAATTCACAATTCACTTTCACAAGAATTGGCACCTTCTAGGGAAATCAAGTTATTCACCTTCAGCAGTTTGTTGCCATATTAAAAAAAAAAAAACAATGCAGCCACTGTGTGTACTATGGGCGAATATATGCACTACATCTCTGGACAAGCAAGCAACACTACATTTTTCCTATTTAAAAACACTTCCCTGAAGGCACAACCAGGAAATTCCATTGTTTCTTTGAGGGCAGTGTTCAGCTTCATGTGCCAAAATCAACATGGCTTCCAGGCAGGCCATTCTGATCTTTAGTGAGTCCAGCTTTGGTATTTACTGTGTACTGTAAATGGCCTTCACCTACTGAGCCATGTGTCCTGCAGCATGCGCTACGTTGAAAATGCTTTTTCATTGTCCCTGTTGTATTATCTGTATATTAAAGGTATATTGACATCTGTGAGGATCGGAGTGAACCGAAGACTGAGGCTTTGCCATCAAATGGACATGGAAACCATGCAGATGGTGACGAGGTGTTGAGGCACTGGAAGGGCCTGAGGAAAAAGAAGGTACAGATTGGCAGCTATTGCAGAGGTTCCATCTATTACCGCCAAAAGGAATCATTTGGAAAATCTAGTTTTCTAAACCTGCTTTTGTGTTACGATATACAAATTTGATTCCACAGTAAAACATCCAGAAAAAAAAATTGCAGCACAAATACAGGACAAGAGGGATAAATACAAGTGGAGGAACTTCTGCTCAAGCTACCACTGTACAGTTTAACGGCCAGTTCACTCAGATAACAAAAACACATATTTTCTCAATCACCCCTATTGGTGTCTAGCCATGCAAATAATTTAGGTTTTATTTGCACAGGTTTTGAGATAGCCAAGATAAAGCTAATACAATGGAGGTGATTTGAATGTTGTTTCTGGTGCTCACAGCAGTAATAACTACATTTTAAAAAATGTAAAAGATTTTACAGAAAAAGTAAACCTGTTACTCTGAATATTTCACAGAATTTTTTCCTAATTTTAAAGCCTGGCCAAAAACAAAGCCATTAGCATGCAGTAGCTAGCTACCACTACAGGCAAGTGAGAAAATATGTTGTTTTTTAAAATTTGGTTGAACTGACCCTAAAGGAATAGCATGACATTTTAGGAATTACATGTATTCCTGTTTTTGCTGAGAGTTAGATGAAAATTGATACCACTCTCGTGTCTGTAGGATAAATATGAAGAAGCCAGTTAGCCTAGCTTAACATAAAGATGTGGGAAGAGTTAGCCTAGCACTGTCCAAAGTAAAAAGAAAAAAGGGGGTTGTTACATATAAAAAATAAAAATAATAATTAAATAAACATGTTAATTAGTTAGCTTTAGGGGTGTTAGCAGACTTTAGGCTAGGCTAGCTCTTTCCGCTATTTTCTGTCTCTATCTTAGGCTAGGCTAAACGGCTGCTGGCTGTAGCTTCATATGCATTCAAGTGGTGTCGGAATAATCTGAAAAATTAGTTCTCGACTGGGAAAATTTACATGAATGCCCCCTCAAGTTGGAAAAACAGAACATTTTGGTACACGACTTGCCGAGTTAACTTCATATTACGCAGAAACATGGCAGACGAAAATAAATGTTAGGTTTGGTGCAAGTTTTTCTTACGAGCATGCTGCATATCCATATCTCTCACAAGCACCTAACACCATACTTTTAAACAAATACAGACGTTTTTTTTGTTTTTATTAACATGCATATCATGGCCTACCTGATCCGTTTCCTTTGCTCGTCGTTGTCAAATACTGGAAACGGCTATCAACGTGCAGTTTAATTGCTCTGAGCAATAAAATACAACACATCTTCTTGATGTTTCCACATGACGATTTAAAGCTCATGAACACACCAGAGTCGGACTTCCCAATTCGGGAAATGGGACCGTCTGAGGAGCATGTGAATGCACCATTAATCCTACAAACATGAGAGTGGTATCAAACCTCTCATCTAACTCTCGGCAAGTAGGCAAATACGTGTATTCCCCCAAAATGTAGCACGAGATAAAGATAAAATATCAGTCAGCTGTCTGCATTAACATCGTCTCTAATGAGTCAACAGCTTCAGCATGAAATCCATTCATGTAATGTCTGTAAATTAGTGGTTGAAGAAGTCAGTGCTCTCTGGTATAGAGAATGTCAGAGAAATTACATTATGTTCCGCTAGTCACACACAGGCACCTGAACCGTTAAAATACTGCCTTCCCTGGACTCATCGAGGAGCGTAATCACAAGAGCAACCATCTTCTTATCATAACGTTCCATTTCAAGCATGCGTGAGAAACTCAAAATGCTCAGTGGAGATGATTCTGACAAGGGCCGCGCAGTCAATTTGATATTTTCGCCTTTCAGAATTTTCAATCTCCATATTTCAGTTCCCTTTGAGTTCGTCCTGAATGTACACAAATATGGCCTCTTCCTTTATTTTCTTCTTTTCTTTTTCTTTTGAAGGAATACACTGAGGAGGACGTTGAAAGACACCCAACCCCCTCCCCCAAAAATACAAACCCTGACAGTTTTTGGCCACAGACAGATGTCGTGTCAAATGTCACTAGTCCTCGCACCCAGGGCCAGATCTCCCAGCGTGGAAAAGAAATCCTCCATCTCCTTCTCCAGAAGCCGGTTGCGGTTCTCCGCGTCCTCCCGCGCCCGCTCCGAGTTTCGTAGTTTGATCTCGAGCATTCGTTGCTTCTTCCTTTCCTGCTCCATCTCTTGTTCCAAGCGCTCCATCTGCGCACACAGAGCAGCACTGGACTCCTCCAGTCTGAGGAGGATCATCGCAGACAGAGAGCAGAGGTCAGTGATTACGAAATGCTTCGATGCTATTAGGACAAAACTTAAAGCTGCACTAGGCAAGTTTTTTTCCACATAGAAATGCAACCATTTTAAAGGTCTTAAAGTTAGGATTTTGTATGGGGTGCTTATCCATAGTCAGTGTATTATCTACAGTAGATGGCGGTCGGCACGTCCCCAGTTTGGAGAAGCAGACAGGAGTCCTGACACGGAAGCTGAGCAATGTACTGCTGTGGATGGGGTCACACAGCAAAATGTATTTTAACCACCTAAAAAATGACTACCTAGAAAAATAAATATCTGTTTAAGTGTACGCTATATTTAGAATATTTTACAGCTGTCAAAAAGCCCTTTACAACGGGTAACTGAAGCCGTTTTATCTCTCTTTAAATCCACCAGACTCCATTGACAAAAACAGTAATTTTACCTCGTAGAACACGGGGGTTGCTGCTCTACCGCTGCCTCGATCGGTTAGCTTGTTTACTTGTTTTGTTAGTTCCGAACTCTTTTAAAAACACTAAAGTCACACAATAACACAAAGAAACTAACCAATCGAGGCAGCAGTAGACCAGCAACTCCCGTGTTCTGCGAGGTAAAATTACTGTTTTTGCCAATGGAGTCTGGTGGTTTTAAAGAGAGCGAGTTAACGACTTCAATTCCCCGTCAGAAAGGGCGTACACTTAAACTGACTGAAAATATAGACCAGACGCCGAAATGATGGCTCCAGACCGTGAGCCGTTAGCGGACCTCCGTGGTGCGGTGCGTGCCGTGTAAACAACATGACTATCTAACATGGGTGCTGAGCCTGATATGTATTCTTTTTAGCAGTACATCACTTAGCTTCTGTGTCAGGACTCCCATCTTCTCTGCACTGCGGGCGTGCTGACCTCCATCTACTGTAGGTAATACACTGACTATGGATAAGTCCTTCATACAACCAAACTTAAAAACATCCAAACTATCCCTTTAATTTACTTGCACTCATTCCCATTGAGCTCAATGTTATTCTTAACAGAAAATGGGAACTGTATATCTGTGTCGTGTTATTATCAAGCACAATCATACCATCAACTGTAATGTAATGTAAATATTGGATAATAATCTCATTGTATTAGCATAGTCTGATCTGTGTAATGTTGTACTTGTTGTATTTATTTAATATAGACTAGCTGTGTCTTTTTCTGTACATATGATTGTAGGTTTATTTATCCAAAGTATATTTATCAAATATTAAAGTATGAGGCTATTTATTATTATTTTTTGTTTCATTCACAGCTGCTTCTACTGTATTCATCAGTAAATAAACAGCTGGATTGTTGATTTCCAGCGTCCACTGCATGAGGTCATCTCAATACAAGTCCTCCGGCCGCCATGCTTTCAGGTTTTGTTTTATAATTTTAATTTTGCATTTTCATTTTGAGATATGAAAGGATGATTGTTTTAGTCTGGTGATGTATAAATAAATAATGAACTTGAAACCGTTGTTATATTAAAGATTAAATGCTAACTTTATGTTACTTTTAGTCACTTCAAAGTGTTCTGTGTCATAATTTATACTAACGCTACAACGATCTTTCTTTTCAGCGGATATCATTTTCTGTGCAGATTTCCACTCGCCATGCTAACGTTGGTCGTTCCACCACTTTTGTCCAGACTAAAATATCGCAACAACTTTTTGATCAATTTCCATGCAATTCTGTACAGACATTCATGGTTCCCAGATGATGTACTGTACTGATGTTGGTGATCCTCTGACTTTTCCTCTAGCGCCACCATGAGGTTGAGTAAAACGTCTCAACAAGTTCTGGAAGGAATGGAAATTTTGGTCACACGTTCATGTTCACGTCAGGATAAATTGTAATAACTTTGGTGATACATTTACTTTTTATTTAGTGTCATCATCTGGTCAAAATTTTAATTTGTCCAATACAAATAACTTCAGATCAGATGATATTTCCATCAGCCTCAGCTGTAACAACATGAGGAAACACTTGTAGCTCATTGAAATATTTGACGTGATGATACTATAATTAGGGATGGTCAATAATTCAATATGATAATTTATCATTGTTCAGTAGAATCGTATGATGAAATCCTATATCGAGATATCATGATACATAATTACGTTGTCTAAAATTGATAACATTAAGGACATACTAAGCAAATGTGTTACTCATTACTCTATTTGTGTGCATGCATGTAAACATAGTTAGTGTAGAGCTGGAAATATTTGTTTTTTCTCTATAATTTAATTTGCTTTGCTCATTTTGCGCTAAAATTCTTAATTAAATGAGAAAATATTCAGTGCTTTTAATTTAAGTATTTAATTTACACAGGAGTATACAAATAATAGGTTTTCCCATGTGGTTATTTCATATAGACTATTAAATTACCAGAAAACATGCTATATCGTGATATATCGTTATCGAGATATGAAATTAAATATCGGGATAGAAGATTTTGGCCATATTGCTCAGCTCTAACTATAATGTTTGTGGTGTAGAAATAATCCTGAAATCTCTGGCCCACTTTTCAATAAAGTAAGCTGGATTTTGCTCGTATAGAAACCAGACTGCTGCTGAATGTGGAGTTTTTTTTGTTCCTTCCTACTCTTCTGTTAGTTCCAACTCTTACGCAACAAATTCCCCTTTTGTTTGAGCCCTCCTGACCAAATAATTTCTCCCACAGTGAACTTTTTGTGGTCGCTCTCGTGACTGTTAATGTGCCGGCTGCAGTTTGCACAGTAAAAACTCAGCAGAAGTTACATCCTGTGAGTGTACTGTGGAAGAAGCAGAGATAAGACATTATGTGTTTTGTGGTGGCTGTGAATTCTGATACAATAAAAATACATTACAAGCTAGGAAATGGAAATACTTAAGTAAAGTACAAGTACCTCAAAATTGTCCTTAAGTACTGTATTTCCACCACTGGGTGTAACTTCCCAGGTTGTGTTTTCCAGTGGTGGAATGTAACTAAGTAGACTACATTTACTCAAGTACTGTAGTACAATTTTGAGGTAGGCCTACTTGTACTTTACTTGAGTATTTATGCTACGTTATACTTCTACACCACTACATGTTGTACTTTTTACTCCACTACATTTTTTGATTAGTTAGGTTACAAGTTACTTTACAAATTCAGATTATAAATACAAAATATAAATCAACAAATAAATATAATATAAAGTAGGTCTAGTTAAAATAAACTCCACCTTTACCAGCTGCGACACTTAAGTGGCATTAATACATCACTAATTATATTATAGATTATATGACTGAAATTGGCCATATAATGAGTAGGCTACTTTCACTTTTGGTACTTTAAGTATAGTTTGATGCTAATCATTTTTGTACTTTTAAATAAGTAGGATTTTGAATGCATAGGCTACTTTTACTTGATTTTTAGTAAAAAGTTTGAGTAAAATATCTGGCTACTTTGGTGTTTTCTTGCATTTGCCCCCACAGTTATCACACTATGAATCAGAGGTGTGTTTACACCATAAGCCTTGAGTAATAAGTCTGCAGAGTTCACGTGGAGACTTTTGTCCTCTTTACTTTGAGCCTACTGACCTCAGTCAGATGGATGAATGAATGACCAGACTTGTTTTAAAGGGCGGGTCAGTGTCTCCCCTCAGACAGGCCAATAAAAAGCACGAGTGCTCTCCTGCAGCAGCTCAGTCTGTTGCATAACAACACTGCAGTCATCGATTCAGCCCCCATTCATCGCTTTACCTCCTCACAATGGCAGCTCCGAAGAAAGTCTGCATCATTGGCTCTGGAAACTGGCAAGTTGATGCGTTTATGTATTAAACTGTTAAACGTGGATAACTTTGGAGTGCGTTGCCATTTTTGTGTACAGATTGCTTGTTAACCGGTGAACCGCTGCTAGCCAACTTAGCATCACTGGGCGTCCAGCCAGCTAACGTTAACTAGCAGTTAGCCTAATTTCCCTTGGTTAACGTTAGCGACGCATGACTTAACGCATAACATTAATGTAACATTTAGTTAGCTTGAACACAAGACTGTTTTAACCTTGATTAGAGTGATACGAAACCGGCTGAGTGTGCAGGTGCAGAAAACTGACCATATGTTAGTCACGATTACTGGGGTTTTGCCGTCATGTTAGCATTCACGTTAATTAACGCTAATGTGTCTGCAGCAGCAATGCGTGTTAGCTCACTTGATAGCATCTCTACAGTAGAAATATGTTATTGTTATAATTTACAGCCGTCATCCAATCAACCATCTGACGTTACAATGGGCATGGCTGTACATTCAATGGGTGGTTTTCTCCGTGTAACTCCAGACCCCATTCAACAGTCTCTTATAATTTAAAGTTACCTTGTCGAGTGTGAACATTTAATTTCAGGTCATGAATGAATCGTTAAAGTACTCTTGTAAATTCGGCATGCTGTATAGCTTTACTTTATCAAGCAAACAGATTAATTTCTTAGTAAAAACCTCTGTTTTATACACAGTGTTTGTTTGGTATTGTAGCTATTGTTTGAAAGAAATCAAGCTCATTGATGCTTTATGTATTGTTGTTATGCCGAATTAATGTGTTGGCCGCAAAGTATTAGAAGAATGCATCAAACTAATTTTAAACACTAAATAAAGATTACTGTTGGATTAACAAATATACAATCACCAGAGTTGTCAATGGAGTTTGACATACTGTGTCAGCAGCAACAGAAATACACCATGTTAGCTCACTCTCCTTAGCACTTCTACAGTAGAAATATGTTACTGTTATTTTACAACCTTTTTTACAATCATCTAGCCTAATCAATCATCTACAATGGGTATGGCTTATAATTGAAAGCTACCTTGCTGACTTCAAAATCCCAGAGTGGTAAAAGATAATTTCAAGCTATGAATGAATCTTTTAAGTCCTCTAGTAAATTTGAATCAGCTTATAGCTTTAGTTTATCAACCAAACAGATATAAAACCTCTATTTGTATATCAATCAATCAAACTTTATTTCTATAGCACCTTTCGTACAGGTTAATGCAGTTAACAGATGATTGACAAACATAAGACAGAAATATAGACCGTAAAACCATAAAAAAGACAATAATAATCAAATAAAATAGAATAAAGCTAAAAACTAGAGACCAATGCACACAAAACAATAAAAATGTTAACTTAATAAAATTGATTAAGTAGCTTAAAAGCTATAATAAGAAAGAAGAGTTTAGGATTGTAGCTATTGATGGAAAGAAATTAAGTTTGATAAGCTCATTGATTCTTTATGTGTTGTTCTAATGCTGAATTGATGTGTTGGCCCCGAATTATTAGAAGAATGCTTCAAAATCATGTTTAACCACTATGTAACATTACTGTTGGATAAACGAACATAAAATCAACCCGAGTTTGCCACAGTGTTGTCTCCACACCAGCATCGAGGGTGCAGTAGATGCATGGCCACATATTTCAGCTTATCTTGAGTGCCAGGTCATCCTGCTCATGAGACAATAATTGATATAATCGTGTATTGTGATTTAAAAAAACAATAAGTTGATCGTGGTGAAATCGAGATAATCATGAATATCCTCACAAATTGACTGCAGTTTACTAGTGTCCAATCTGTGATGCAATATAATACTCGATTCTTTTTAAAAAAAAGTTGTAATGTTAAGAGAAAAAAGGCATATTGTTAAGAGAAAAAAATTGTAATGTTTCAAGAAAAAAACCTAACAATTTTATGAGAAAAAAAATCAGAATGTTTCGAGAAAAAAGTCATCATTTTATGAGGAAAAAATAATTTTAAGAGAAAAGTTGTGATGTTTCGAGAAAAAAAGTCACAATTTTATGAGATAAAAGACCCAACAAAGCAAAATGTGTGATTAGAGTGTGTTTTAGTACAGTTTTAAACATATTTCGTTCTTCTTATCTGGCCATGATAATCGTGACGTGACATTTTCATATCGTCCCCTGCCTAATCCTGCTGCTCATCAAAGAGCTGCAACTTTAAAAACAACCAACTCTGTTAAGTGTTTAACATCAATTACTTAACAGGCAAAATCACTGGATGTTGGATCATTTCAAGCACCTCTGCTCATCATACATTGACCTGCACTGACTGTTTTCTTGCCATGTTACTTTACACTGATTTTAAATGCATTGTGTACATTTTAACATGATTTCTTATGGAAATTAAATACTAACCTGTAACTATTAACAATACAGGGGTTCTGCCATTGCCAAGATAGTGGGTGCCAATGCTGCTCAAAATCCAAATTTTGACACCACCGTCAAAATGTGGGTGTTTGAGGAGACGGTTGATGGGCGCAAACTGACTGAAATAATCAACAATGATCATGAAAATGTGAAGTATCTTCCTGGTCACAAGCTGCCAGCAAATGTGGTAAGAAACTCTTTGGTTTCTCACCATTTTAACAGTATTTCAGTGTTGTTGCTGCCTGTTTAGTGCATGTATGTACTGTAGTTAGGGCTGCACCATATGAGGAAAATATGTGATAATGTTGTTGAATATTGCAATAACAATATTACTTGTGATAAATAAACAGTCATATCAGTTCTGCCTTTGTGCTGCTTTCAGTATTCTGCTAAAATACAACAAATTGAATAAAAAAAACTGCAAAGGAAGTTATTTCTGACATTTTACTGAACAAATTGAACATTGAACTGAACACAAAAGGCACAATTTAGTTACATTTTAAAGAACAGTTTTCTACTGATACTTTCTTTCAACTAACTAAATCCCTGAGTGTCTTTCGTGATATGTCGCTGTCTTTCGCGATGTCTTTATTGCGAAAGTTGATATTGCGCTGATGATTTTTTTTTAAAAACGACATATTGTGCAGCCCTAACTGTAGTCACCAAAATGTTTATTGTTTTGAGTCCTTGAGGAATTATGTGTACAGACACATTATGCCTTGTATCTGCATTTTTTTTTCTTGTTGCCTTAACTAGCTTCCTCCATCACAGCCTCTATAATAGATTATTATTCATCTTTTTTTAATAATGGATTTAAAGACTATAATATCACTTTTCTGAATATGCTCTTAAAGCAGGTTATTTCACCAGATGTTAATGTATATCTCATCTCTTACATCATCACCCTCGTCCTCCTCTTCCTCCTCTTCCTCCTCAGCTGGCCGTCCCAGACCTGGTGGAGGCGTCCAGCGACGCAGACATTTTGGTGTTTGTGATCCCGCACCAGTTTGTTGCGAAAGTGTGCGACACCATAAAGGGCAAGATAAAGACTGATGCACTGGGGATATCCCTCATCAAGGTTCGACTTTGCTCTTTGAACTTTTCACCTTTTGTCTCTGAATTTTGTTTTGACGCTACTTCATGTTGTGAGTCCTCTGTGTTAAAGCAGCCGCTGTGTGCAGTCTGGGCTTTGACCCAAATACCAGCTTGTGTTGGCTTGATGTGAATAAACTGCTTGTGTGTGTGTTTTCTGTTCCTGCAGGGCGTAGACGAGGGGCCCGACGGACTTAAACTCATCTCTGATGTGATCCAGGAGAAGCTCGGTATCACCATGAGCGTGCTGATGGGGGCCAACATCGCTAATGAGGTCGCTGATGAGAAGTTTTGTGAAACCACCATCGGTTAGTCTGATTACTGTGTTGCACGTTTTTTTAATTTCTTGCTCTGACATATTTTTCACTGCTCAGCATAGGGTTGTTGTTTTTTGAGAGAAAGGACATAATTATTGTTTAATTAGGACAAAGTTGCACTTTGATCACGATTTAAAGTTACAATAAGCATGTTTTGAAGTAGGGCTGTCAAAATTGCCCTCGATTATTCCTTTAAAAAAACAAACACACGGTTTCAAATAGCCTATCTATTTTTACGCATTATCTCCATAAGAGGGCAGACCAATACGAGAGACATCACTACTTGTATAGGTGTATTTATTTCAACATAAAATGTCTACATACCTACACATTACAAAATAAACAATTAAAATAATACAATTATACAATAAGATTTCAGTCCTGGTTGATTTGGCGACACTATTTATGGAAAATACAGTTTAATACTACAGATGTCAGAATACTGAGGGCAGCAAAACAAACTATTGTCATTTTAATAAAGAAATCAGGTGTTAATTAGTCTTTTTCTATCATTCTGTGAGCAACCGTGATCTGATTTTCCTGCTGAACACGGCGAGTGAAAGTTAACGTTAGTTAGTTAATAGAGAAGTCGGAGGTGTACCTGTCTCCTGCAGATCTTCATCTAACAGCTCTCTGTTTCCGCTCCTTCTTGTTCAATTACTCCCTGCAATATTTCAAACTGCTCCACTGTCAAAAAATGCTGAAAATATGAGTCGTTTTGTTTTGCGGACGCAAGATATCCGTCCGTGTCGAGCTCATTAACAAACGCATTGCATTTCCTGTGACTACTTCATAATAAAAGGCCACTCGTGTTCCAGTTAAATGCTTTTAATGTGAAGGTGCAGCAGGAGGAAATGTCGGTTTGCATTAGCAGAAACTTAATTAATGTGCGAGGCACATATTCATTTTCGTAATCGAATATCTGTTTTATGTTACAATTCGAATATATATTCAATTTTGGAATATTCTTTAACAGCCCTAGTTTGAAGCAGGAAGTATGTTAGTTGAGTTTGTGTTCTGCAGCTCTCTGCCTCGTCAGCAGGAGTGTGTGTGTTTAATCTGCTTTGCTGTGTAAATGACAGAGTGGACTGGTTCAGTTTGACATTTGCTTTCTTCACGTCTTTGTACGCACCACATGTTTGCAGCATGCTTCATGGGATTTACTGTTAGTTTGACAGGATTCATATTTGTTGGATCACTGCTGACAGATGTAACTTGTTTGAGGCCTTGAAGCATTACAGCGGCACTCTAAAAGATGCAAAGTCACTGTGTTTTACTCGTAACTCTTAATAAAAGTCTACCGATTTCAGTGGGGGTGACAACAAGTCATCTCGTAGAGATGCCTAAAGATAACCAGGTTGTTTTTTTTCTGCTTGCAGGCTGTAAGAATAAAAACCACGGGGCTCTCCTGAAGGAACTCATGCAGACCAACAACTTCCGAGTCACGGTGGTAGAAGAGTATGACGTGGTGGAAATCTGTGGAGCCCTGAAGGTGAGCTTTTATTCCAAAACACAACTGCGTGCAGCAAAAGTCACGAAAAAATCACATACTAATGTACTGCATACTCCATCAGTATGTGCTGCATACTGCATACTAAATTAATGATTAAGTATGACAGACAGACTGTTCACACTGAAGTAAACTCAAGCAAGTCTTCTCTGCATCACGTGACCGTATCGATCACAGCGTTACCGGTCCGTTGAATGAAATTTTTTTTATTTTTAATTATTAATTAAATAAACAATTTAAACAATTTAATTTAACAATTTAATAATTGTTTAAATGTAAATCAACATTACCCCTTCCACTCAATGTAATATTTTCCAGTATTATTTTAGGCAAATTAAAATGATTAAATATTTAGTGTTAAATATGCTTTCTACACTACACTATATATGTGAGCTCTTGCATGTTTCCTCTTATCTGTACCTTAACGTCACTCGCCATCATTTGTAATTATTTTACCCGCCTGCCTCGCAGTCCGCCAAGCTGCAATAATGTTCAACACATATTTAAAAAATATACAAATTCAATCTAAAAATGTATTTCAGTGTTTACATATTTATTTATTCTTTTTTTAAACACAAACAACGTTGGCGCCAATGTTCAGAAAACAATAAATAAATAGGAAATAAAAATTAAATGT
This sequence comes from Heterobranchus longifilis, assembly GCA_028570985.1. Taxonomy (NCBI): domain Eukaryota; kingdom Metazoa; phylum Chordata; class Actinopteri; order Siluriformes; family Clariidae; genus Heterobranchus; species Heterobranchus longifilis. The sequence goes on along the minus strand of JAOVVB010108594.1, from coordinate 7,734 downwards.
ATAATATAGGGCTATACTTTCCACTATAAATAAATAAATAAATAGATATGTTAAAGTATATACCTAACTAAATTAATGAGCATAATAATCATGTGGCAGTTAAAAATGTACCAAACATCAACATGTGCATGTAGGAGAGCCCCCCAAAAATACAGTTGACTTGGTATAATCTGTCCTTTTAATCCGGCCCTGCTCACATCACAATAGAAATGCGTTTACGTATTTCGACACAGAGCATCATCAGAAGCGTAAGTGTATTTTGTTGTGATGTGAGCCACATAAACAAGTGAAATGTGAGTATTTTGTCCTCAACTTGAAAATTGACGTGTGCTACCTTTGCACCTTTTTTGTAAACATGGTCATTGGATTTTAGGTTTAACACTCCACTAAGAATCCCAATGTTGAAACGCTGCCACCTTTTCCTTTATTCTCAATTTTACATCATACGTAGTATTAATAGTATGAATAGTATGGTGGTATGCGATATTGCACAGAGCCCATGCCTGTGTCATTTACATTGAGTCATCTTGTTAAATGAATAAATAACTGTCCATTTAGCGAGCATGATGATGCAAATCTCTCTGCAAAGAGAGATCGTCTTTGTACACAGAGCAGAAGTCAGACAATAAACTAAAGTACTTAGTTGCATTCCACCACTGCAGTCCTGTCAAATATATCTTTGTAAAGGTAAAACAAATTTATTATATACAGAAGATTATACTGCCCAATGAAAGAATGCCGACAAATCACAGAAAGTGACATGTAGTTTTGCTTCTAAGCAGCACCTGACTGAATAAATCTGCCCCTGGGAAACACACCCAACTCCAAATGTTTAATAAAACATGAAGCAGTGTACAATATTTAAAAGCCCAGCATACAGATTTATATTTAATTTAGTGTGCATATTGAGGATAGAATATTTCCCATGGTGTTAGCTTGTGAGTTAAAAGCCATTAGACATTATCCTCTCGTAGGCTTTATACATTTAAAAAGACATTCATATTATAGATGTAATTTGTCCATAATGTATGTGTACCAAAGTAGAGCTGAAACACATTTTTCAATAATTGAGGAGCTGGAATCAGAATGTTTGGGAATCTTTGCTTTAAAAAGGATTAAACAAATGTGATGATTTGCTGCATTTCTCTGTTTTTTAAATATTATTGTAAATTGAATATCTGATGGACTGTGTGTCAAACAAAACAAGCAAGTTGAAGACTTCATGTTGAGCTCTGGGAAATTGTAATGGACATTTTTTCCCCTATTTTTTGACATCACACTTGACAATTAATCAAAAATCAAAAAAATAAATAATCTTACCGCCTTTCACATCAATCAAACTTGGGGTGGGCTTAATATAACCTCTAAAAACACTTGACGGTCCAGTGTGTAGTATTTAGCTGCCTGACTTGGGAAAGATGTAATATAATATTCATTAGTATTTTTTAATTAGTATATAATCCCATCAAAATAAGAACTATTGTGTTTTTATTACCTTACAATGAGCCGTTTTTATCTACATGAGGAGCGGGTCTCACTCCAGAACGGACAAACCTTTTGTGTTTTTACATTTAGTGGGCACCTGCCAGAAATGCACTGGTAGGAAAACATAGAAGAAGAGGGTGTTTGTTTTTGCTCACCAACATTTTGTTTGTGAGAAGTTTGCAACAACAATCTGTTAAATTAGCTTCTTGTCCCTGGAGGCCACCGTAACTTGTGCATTTCTCCAAAAGGAGCAGGATAGTGTTTCAATCAGTTTCAATCTACAACCTCAACACTAGATGCCGCTAAAACCTACACACTGCACCTTCCAGGTGAGAATGTGATCAGGGCGTTCCTGCAAAAGAGAGCATTGCTCTGTGAAACTTCCCTGAATAAATAAAGGTTAAAAAAATAAATAAAATATGCATGATTAATGCTCTAAATATAATTACAAAGTTGAGAATGGAAGCTCATTCATTCAATAGACTGTATTTTTAATGCATTTCTCCTTGCTTACACAATTTCCCTCCTCGTCCGTCTTTCAGAACATCGTTGCGGTCGGAGCAGGTTTCTGTGACGGTCTGGGTTTCGGAGACAACACGAAGGCAGCGGTGATCAGGTTAGGCCTGATGGAGATGATCGCCTTCGCCCGCATTTTCTGCACCGCTGGTCCCGTGTCCTCTGCAACCTTCCTGGAGAGCTGCGGCGTGGCTGACCTCATCACAACCTGCTACGGCGGCCGCAACCGCAAAGTCGCTGAAGCTTTTGTGAAGACGGGGAAGGTGAGAGCTTCGATTTTCAAATGCTTTTACCCTTTTAGAGAAAAGGAAATATGTCAGATTCAGCAGCCGAAGCTGGTGACTGCTATTTGTTGGAGATAAGTGGAACGCGACATGCACACCACTTGCTTTTTCTCCTTTTTGTGATGCAGGGAATCAAATCCCCACGAAGATCCTTTGTCTTAAGAAAGGCTCTATTTCAGAGCAGAATACACTTCTAAATATATATAATAAGTATGTGAGTAAAACTGAGTGTGTGGACCGTCTCCTTGTTTCCATTTAATAAGAGTTGACACTTGTGCACGTGGTGTTTCTTCTCAGTCCATCGAGGAGCTGGAGAAAGAGATGCTGAACGGTCAGAAGCTGCAGGGACCAGCGACAGCAGCCGAGGTCTATCTCATCCTCAAGCACAAAAACCTCATTGACAAGTAAGTTGAGCAGCAACACAACACACACACAGAATCCTGTGCACCGGTTACAAAAGACACCAATTCATCCGTTATGTTTGCACTCAACGATGCCTCCTTCCTCCCAGGTTCCCACTGTTCAATGCCGTGTATCAGATCTGCTATCAGAGCCATCCAGTCAAAGAGTTCATAGGCTGTTTGCAGAACCACCCCGAGCACATGTAAAAAACAACACACTGACCAAGTGCCTTCTAAATGGAGAACATTTCTCATCTGTTGCCCGTCACAAGCAGACAGGGGATGACCAGTCACTCCACAGCTGTAATGCAACTCAACAGCTCCACCCAGTGAGTGCAGTTCATGTTCACTCTTTGGAGAAGTTGCATAACATTTGTGTACTCTAGTTTTACCATTTTGACCTTAACACTCAGTTTCTTTTAAGTGCTTTCTGTCATTTCCTGACATGAACATGAAACTTGAAGAATAATTGTTGGAAGGTTTTCTTCTTTTTTTTTCTCCATGTGATGGTCAGATAGCTCTTTTTGCCTGAGATTTATTTCAAAATCAGAATGCATGGTGTCAATTTTCTAGACAGCAGCTGAATTGAAACCACTAATGCAGAAATCCAGACTTTACTGGATACTGGATGTAAAATGATCATAACGGCCTGTGTCCATATCGCGTTTTTTTTCTGGAAGAAAGGTGCTAGGGAGCGCTTCATCCCAGCGTCTCATCAAAAACAAAAAGGCTGGCTGCGTGTAGGTTTTGTTTCTATGACAACATTAACGTTAGCTAGATGGCTAGCTTAATGCTACGTAAGCAGAGGGTTGAATGCACAGCTAAAAACAAGCTTACCCTTTGTTGTGATAGTTGCCTGAAAAGGAGCGCCGGTGATGTTACCAGCACCTTTCTGAAAAGTTCAGAGATTTTTAACTTGAAGCGCTCGGAGTGGCTGCACAAAACAGGCGGCGTGCTCTGAAAAAAGATGCTCTCTCCTCATTGGGATCAACTGAAAAAAGACGCTGGCGCTCAGAAAAAAAGGCTATATTGACACAGGCCCTAATTCAATATCAATTAAAAAAACAAAAAACAAAAAAAAACTTTTTGACTCCTATTTTGGTCGACCCTTGACTGCCACTGAATTAGTAAGATGTTTGTACAATGTTTATATGGGACTGCATGCATTCAGATTTTGGCAGGGCCAACCACTCAGGGCAAAGACCTACTGACAGCCTTCTGTAGAGGGAATTATCATTATCTAACATTTATTATAGGCGTTTTTGGACCAAACAGTTCTAGGGAGCTCCTCCGAGAACTACATACCTTCAAGGGCTTTTTTTCTGTTTGCGTTCGCACCGCTAATAGGAATGCTGGCAGACTACTTCGCTGGGAGGAGAGCAAACGGCAGACGGAGATGGACGGCTGGCTAGTAAGCTAGCTAGCCTGTCCGTCTCTCGCCGTCTGCTCTCCTCCTGGCGAAGTAGTCCGCCAGCGGCGGGGAGTGGGGCGCAGGGACCATTACACCCAGCGCTGCCTCTGGCGACCAGCCCGCTGTTCGGCTCATTTTCTGTAACCAGCGTAGCATCAAAGCATGGTGGAATTAGCAGGCTAACTAGCGGATGACTAGCTAGTTAGCTAACTTGCTTATTCCGCCATGATTTTATGCTACACTGGTTACAGAAAATGAGCCTAACAAAGTTGTCACTGGCAATAGCAATGTGCTTTCCTACACTGTGACAAGAGTGTGTGGACGAAGCATTAAGTTATTCTGTTTTACTCATTTAGCTAGTTAGCTTGCAATTAAAAGTGGTGGTTGCCAATGCTGCATTGGCTCATGTGTTCGACCAATCACCGCACGCTTACTTATGTCACTCAAGTTCCTCTTGTGCTGGTAGAGTAACTACTCTGAAATGGGAGCTAAAAAAACTGTGTTCTAAGAACGACGATCGTTCCTAGTTCTTGCGGTGCGGACACAATAAAAAGGGGGGTTCCTCCGGTCCGAAAATGCCTTATGTTGCCGTCCATCACCATCAAGTTATTTAATTCTAGATGTAATACCTCATTTAATTATGTCTGTGTGCTCTAAAGTGTCTTACAAAATTCACTATGATATGATATTTCCTGTCTTGTACTGTATATTAACATACTGTTGATCGCACAGCAACTGTTTTTAACACAAAAAAAATGCAAGTGCCTTAGAATGCACAGTTCCTCAGTCTTTACCATTGTCTTTCTTTTTTTGGTCAAACCAAAGGCTTAACGTCCGTCCGCTATTTCATTTGTTATTGTGACCCTGCCTGACCCCCTTTTCACTCAGTTACGTCTAATGTGTGTAATGTTGAAAGTTATGTCAGCATTTGTCTGTGAATAAACTAATTCTGTTGTCAAATCATTGATGGAATCATTTTTCATTCCCTCGCATTAGAAAGGCAATTATCTCTATTATTGTTTTAACTGCACTGCACCACAGTGGGAATCTTGGTTGGAAGAAATGCTGCCAGAATATTCCGTTTTGTGTATGTGACAAATAAAACCTTGAAAAACACACAAAAAAAAACAAAGCAGAGAAAATTGACACTGCACTAAAAACTAAAACAGATAACATATCAGAGGAAGATTGAAAAGAGAGATGTTTTTATGACAATACTAGCTGTGCATCATATCCAAAATGGCTAATATTAACCAAATATCTATTCCCTTATTCAGAAAACAAGGTTACGGGTACTGGAAGAAATACTGGTGCAAGTAAAGTGGTTTGGTATTTTTGAGTAATAAGAGTTATTTTAAATAGGGCAGTCATGATCATGAACTTTAGTTGACAATTAATTGTTATACAAATAATTGCAATTAACGATTAAATTGTCTATTTCTGTTAATTTTATATTGATCTATGATATAAAACACTTCGGTAAATACCCCGCTGGTGAATTTCAAAGCTTTTATGTGTGTTTAAAATGGCGGTTGCTAACAAGTGGCTAAATGAGATACAGAGGTTGTCGAGGACGTTAAACGTCACCGTCAGTTTAGTAGTGGCGACGGTGATGTGGACCACAAAATGCAATTGTTGGTGTAGTTCGTTTATAGCCTAACATCAGTTTTTTACCTTGATTATCTTGCTCGACAAAACGTGTAAGTATCACAAACTTGTGTTCGCCACAGAGCTTATTTTCTGCAATGATCCAAAATCCAATTCAAAAATCCCAGAGACTTTTTGATGAGGGAACCCATGGTGATGGTAGCTTCTGGGTTGGCCTACAAAAAGACATAATTCCTTCGGCTCCCTGTGCCTATAATGCGGAGGCATTATATTTTCGGGGTACGTCCATCCCATTTTTGTGAAAGCGATATCTCAGGAACGCATTGAGGTATTTTCTTCAAATTTGGCACAAACATCCATTTGGACTGAATATATTTTAAGTTTCACACAAATGTCTTAATACTATACTAATTTTGATGAGATGACATTTTATACCCAAAGAGTCAAAGGTCAATTTCACTGAAATCATAATGTTCCGTCCATTATTCAACGCCATAATTGAGGAAAAGAAGGGGAGACATTTGGTCAGATACTGAATAGGTGACATTAATCTTATGCGAGTCTGGACAGACATGGATGTAAACTAGTTGGCGAAGGCATACAACAACAAGGCGATAATTCTAGTTATGACATACTATATATATATATTTTTAGACATACTATGTAACTAAGGGGTAATGGAGAGCGATCGGGTCACTATTGTGAAATGAACCCCTTCAGGGTGATGCAGGACCCTGATGCAAAACTGTACGATGACTTTTCTTCAACATACTATAAGAGAAAAAAGGGACAAAAGAGGGGACTTTTTTGACACACTATACTGACTTTTCTGATGATTTTTAACATACAATACTATGACTTTTTCGTCAGATTGTTTTGACATACTATACTGACATTTTTCAACATACTATGCTATGATTTTTTTTTACATACTATATTGTGACTTTTTCTTCACTTTTTTCGATATACTATGACTTTTTGCAATTTTTTTTCAACATATACTAAACGTTTTGTTTTTTCACTTTTTTCCCGTTTTTTTTTTAGACGACATACTATAATATGATGCATTTCTGGCATTTTTGCCAAAAAATTTGACATGCTGCACTATGGCATTTTTGTGGATTTGTTTTTACGACGTACTTTATTCGGGCGTTTTTTATTTATTCTTGAAGAGATAATATACTATGACTTTTGGGGGGGGGGCTTTTTGGACAACATACTATAATATGACGCATTTCGGACATTTTCAACTGTTTTGCCCAAAGATTTCGACATACTATATGACATTTTTGTGGGATTTCAAAAAAGTAAAAAAGAACATGATTTCTGAAAACAAAAATAACTTGAGATATATGATCAAAACAACCAAACATGATTGATTGATTGATTGATTGATTGATTGATTGATTGATTGATATTCCCTGGATTGGACATAGAATAAAAACATTATTTCAGAAAATAAATACAAAGATGTCTGTTTTTGCAAATTAACCCTTCATGTCAGATAGTGATTTTTCATGTTTGTACTGAAATATGGTTGAAATCTTTCCCAACATACCAATAAAATAAATATTACAGTATTAAATACAAAAAACATATTAGAAAAGCTGAATTATCTCAAGACCTTATCCTACAAATTCAATGTACATGTTGGCAGACTAAATTAAAATTAACTTTATTGGGATGGGTAATAAATATTTACATTGCCAAAGCAAATATGAAATAAAAACAAAAATGTACGTGAAATAACTAAAGATCTGATAGAATAAAGGGTACACAGAGCTGTGTAACATTGCAACTTTGTTTGTGTAAAAACATTTTTTTTAAATTGATTTGCAACTTTTTTGCCTTGCAGTTACAGCCTCCGACCAGTAGGGATGCTGTAGCTCCCTTAGCAGCCCAGTGTCTATGCACACTGCGCATGCGCGTACCCGTGTAAACCGGAAGTAGATTCAGTGTTTGAAAATCATGTGCGTATCATGGATGTGTCGGTACGTATTTTAAGCTGATTTTAATTACTATTAATCAT